>APFE031581896.1:0-11819 GCA_000404065.3 Pinus taeda
TCATATTGCATCAAAGATAATAAGAACTCTATTTGTGGATGTTTTTTTTTATATAAACTTTAATATGATATTTGTTCATTCTAATCTATTATTTGTATAGGCGAGGAACCACACTAGAAGCATGAATGTGATATGGATAATTTATACAATATTTTGCATGAAGAAGATACCTCTAAAATAGGTTTTGATTAACTAATAGAAGAATCCATGGAAATGGTCATGTATATATTTTATTTTTCTTCGTTTCTTTTTTGGGTAAAATAAATAAATGTAAATGCTAAGAAAAATAACATAATAAATGGAAGAGATAATAAAAGGGTGCATTATTTGACATACAATATATAGTATAATCCAAAATATGTAAAACATATAATGTATGGCCTTATAATATCTACATTTAAAATGAACAAATTTTAAATAAAAAACTATATTACAGTTCATGAGAGTAAGATCTTAAAACAAAGAACATAAGTGATGAATTTGAAGGTCCTTCACTAAATCAACTCCCATGCATTCAAATGCATTGCAAAACTTATGGCACGAGAATTAAATAATTCAACTACTGAATCACAAGAAATTGATGAGATTGTTTGATCGATGTGATCTTTGCTTCCACTTATAAGAATAAAACAAGGATCATAAATGTATATTGTTCCAAAATCCAGAACACGAATGTTATTCACTATGAAAATGCCAAAACTTTATATTGATAGGGACTGATTGTCAAGTTTATTTCACCACCTTGATCCTTGAATATCACGTTAGAGATTATATTCAATGGTGAACTGAATAACACATTCCACAATTGGCATATTGACGCATCTGAGTGGTGTTATCTCCACGCAGTTTCAAAACTTGATCTCATTTATGGCTTGTATACTCAGTTGTTGGCTCTAACCACCATTGGGCATAATTCAAACCGTGTTAAATTAGGGATCTATTATTACAACAAACTTATTTCTTGGGGATTGTCATGGATCTGAGACTAGCTGTCATTGATCTCACCAGAAAATTTTGATCGTCAACGATAATGTTGGTGGAGATATGTGTGCTCTGAAACAATAGCTGAGTGTACTTGGACACAGTCTGGAACAACATGGTGTCGAGAAAATGCAGGGTGGTGGCAGAAACAATAATGCCATTGGCACGGATAGCAGAGTGTACTTCGAAACTAGTCTAGAAAATCACAAATGCAAGATGGCGGCAAAAACAATGATGACAGAATAAGAGCCAAATCTCATGAACCAATCAACATGTAAAAAAATAAAATAAAATTATTAGAAAAAAATAATAATTTTATTTATAAAGTTAACTTTATAACTTGGTCTTTAATTTTAGGTCAAACATCAATTAATAAATGGTCAACGCATTTTTGAATGTGTTATACGTGCGGCGTCATGGATAATAATAATAATATATTAATTATGATAATATTTATTTTATTATTATTATTATAATATTATTATTTATTTGTTTATTTTTTTTTATCTATTTAGACTAACGCTAAGGACCTGCACGGGGGATTTGAACGGTGACCTATGCAGTACGAGTTGTCTTTAACAAGCGCACCATCAATACTTCGTCAATCCAAGCCCCGTGGCTTATATAATATATATATATATAGAGAGAGAGTAGAGAGAGAGAGAGAGAGAGAGAGAGAATTATTAATATTATAATTAGTATAAAGATATTGGACAAGTATTTGGAGTTTAACTATTAATAAAATGATAGGGATTATGATTTAATATTTTTATTTAAGAATTATTTTTATTTAAAATTTTTATTTAAAAAATTGATGAGGACATTATTAAATGATTCTAATTTTTATTTTTATATTTGAAATTTTCAATTTTTTTTTTTTCTAAATTCTATTACTATTTTTTGAAGCTTTAATAGGACGTTGGGTATAGTAACTTTTAGAAAATGTTTTTTATTTTCCACTTTCTTAATATCATAAAGATGATAAATTCTTTCATTCAAGGGTGTCTTACTCTCTTTCAATATGGAGCTAGTAAGAGCTCATTCTTATTTTAATAATATTAATTTTATTTTTAAAGATAACTATAATAAAATGATACCTTCCATATTCTATATTAAGGTTACTGACCTCTTTGCAACATCTTAATCTTCCCTTTTCATGATATATTTCTTTATGACATCACAATTTCTCTTCAAATTTAGATGTGGTAGTATTTTTAATGACATTAATATAGTGACATCCACCTCTATTCTAGGATGATTTAGGCAAGAATTAGCATCTTCACTTTATTCCCTCATAAATGACATGTGAAGTAATCTTAGGAAGTCTCTCATGTTTCATGTTAGTTGTCTTGTGCTTCTATAGTGGTTACCTAATCACAACCCTTCAAATTTGTGCAGGCAAAGAAGGTCACCTCAGACATACATTGGCTACATGGATTTTATGGCTAAGATTATATAGATTGAGCCATCCTATTTTGAGGAAGAAACAAAGCAACATGTATTGTTTGATGCAATGGTGGAGGAATACAAATCCATCGCAAATAAAAGTGTTTCGGAAGTGGTCCCAAGACCAACATATAAATCAATAGTGCGTTCGAGATGGATCTTCAAGGTGAAGCAAGCAATTGATTCCTGCTTATAATTTAAATATATTAATAATAGATATAATATTAATATCTCTGTCATTGGTGAGGTGTTTGCACCATTCCTATCTTTTCAAATAGGTTGAGGACCTATTTGACATATATCTTGTGACATGGACTTTCCTTGCATGAAGCTTAACCGAGTCTGACTCTCTTCTGACATCTTACCATAGTTACCCTTTGGAATATGCAGATTAGTCTGAATATCACTAACAACATTCGTTGTAGAAATTTTACCAGCGTATGTTGTCAGTGAGGTCTATGTATCAATTTCAGTTGCAATAATTGCTTCAAAACCCACTTGTTGTATGTCTGACAAAGATAAGTTTCCTTGCAAGAACCTTAACTGAGTCTTACTTTCTTCTGCCATCTTATCATACCTACCCTGTGGAATATGTCGATCTATATTTCATTATATTATATTATTAGTAGCGTTGTCTAATGTGTAACCATTCGATGAGAGTGTTCTCATATACTTACCATGTGTGGAGCGCCTTTGATATACCCAAAAGTACTGAAGAACGACCCTATACACTTTCGTACATGGAACGAGATTTCATCCCAAGATACAACGCTGGAAAATAATGACAACTTCTACGTTTAACGACGTCGGAACACGTCTCTAGCCTAGATCTCTAAATATTTTTCGCTAATGACAAATTCTCCTTAGGTTACTTGAGGTAAATTTTAAATTTATCTTAAATTATGTTTCAATTTTATGGCTCAAAGCGATGTCACTTGAACACCTAAGATGCAGTTATATGATCAAAAGAAACTTCTCGATTCTATGAAAGCTAGACTAATCAAAGGAAGAGGTTGCAATCAATAATTCATCAAACAAAATGAAGTGAACAAAATGCCCTCTACTAACTTTCACTTTCGCTTTCCAAATGCAATGCCAAAAAGTAAAAAATATTTTCACTTTTCCTAAGATGCATTTATATGAATTATGCTTTTCTTTTTTATTTAAATGATTTAATGCAACTAATGCACCATTTAGTTTTCAATTATTTAAAAATGTGATCTATTTCCAATAATTAATTCCAAAAAATATCTTTTCATGCAAGTGATCTAATGCAATTTTAACGAAAAATAAAATTTTCGAAATAAAGACTAATTCAATGCAAAATCGATTTCTTTAATCAATGCAAAAGAGAAATCACTATTTAATTAACTAAACAATCAATAATTCTCAAGCACACAGGTAGTAAACAAATATCTCAATTGACTCAAAACTTGAAAAACTCATTCAAAATCTGATTTTTTACCACTACAAGCAAGAGACAATCTTTTGCATCCCACAAAGAAATTAGAAGCATACAGACAAAAACTGATGCAAATAAGGCAGAGAAGAGACCTCAGAGACCAGGACACACTAGAGTTTTTAGTAGAGACCCAAAAAATCTCATATTCAAGGATTAGCATTACTTTATATAGCAAAACCCGTACTGACGGGGTCATTAGTGCTACTTTTCATAGCAAAACTCATGCTGGCAGAACTGCTTTTCATAACAAAACCTATGATGGTCTTCAACATGGGTAGACAGTGGAAGATAGGGTATTTAGCACAACTATACAGGGAAAATAGGTGCTGACAGTGTTACTGTCATTGATAAAACACACGTTGAGTGAGGAATTTTAGGAAAAACAAGAAAGACTTAGGAAGAAACTCTAGACCTGATACCCGAAGACACCAGCAATTCAGAGTATAGACTGAAAATCAATCAAAACAAAGGGTCATTCAATGGTTGGACAAATTAAACAAGAAGGCTAAATGCAAAAGGAGGATTGAAAGGGCTATAGGCTCCCTAGTGGAGTCGCCAATTTTTTATCTACGCAATCCCTTCTATGGATGGAAGTGATCCCTCTAGTCTAATGAATAGATCTAGTAAAAACCGAAAAAAATACATGCAAAACTATCCTAGTTTAAGTCAAAATGACATGAGAGAGGAAAGATGGCCTACCTCACACTTATGCGGTCGCTTTTCAATGTTGATCTCGGTCTCCTCACTTCCAAGCTCAATCCTCGCTATTCTGTTGTGAATGAACACCTGCAAGAGAGATCAAACAAAGAAAACAAAGTAAAAACATAGCATATATATTCTAATGTAAACTATATGATAGATCAAGGAGCATCATATTAAGCAAATAGTCATTTACACACTTATGGAAAGTAAACATGCATTGTATTAATAATAAACGCAAGAGGGAAGCATACAACCACTGCCTTGAAGTTGGAATCTTCCTTTGGGATGGGGTTTTAGGTCCAAGCCAAAACTTCTCAAGCTCTCTTTCTCCTTCACAAATTGGAAACAATTAGGCACAATTTAGCAACATCATGACCAATCTAGTATCACCAACCATTTGAGGGTGTAAGGGAATGCATTTATATGGAAGGAGAGAGAGTTAGGGATCCGCAAAAGGGGGAAGAAGGTCCACATATTAAGGGGAAGATCCCCAAAGGTAGGATAAAGGACTCAAAATGGGAGAACTCGACCATATCCTTGTTCAAAAATAACCAGCTCATCGTTCTCGAGGCTTCTAATAAGAGAAGCTTCTGCTCCATTTTTGAAGAAACTGCTTGAAGAGGATCAATGCAGATATTCCTATCTAAAGTCACGCTTCCAGTGCTAGTCACTAGTTAGACCAAAGGGTACTAACATGGGGTTGCCTGCTAAAAGTAGCATTGGGATTGAAAATAGGGTTTTTTGACAAGCTCTTCCAAAATTACTTCAAGGCATTTCTTCTTCTTTTCTTCATGGATGCTCTAATCAAGGTTTTTCATGGTGAATTCATTGACAGCTTTTGTCGCTTTGCGACATCTGGGAAAAGTACGACAACTCAGGGTGTGAGACAGGGAGTGTGAAAATTAATGTATAACATGGGTAGGATATATGGACAATCAATGACCCAAAATGGTGTATACCTAGTTGACGAGTCAAATCGACAGAATGAGCAGCCCATACCCCATTGGAGTTTAAGAAGGGGGATGAGGGGCGGCTCAAAGGAGTTGTTTGCTAAAACTTCCCATGCATGAAATCTGTGGCCCATATTGAATGAAACCCCCCCCTCCCCACCCCAAATTTCACCAAAAGGCGGGGCGAGGGGGCTCAAAACCACAAATGGTTTTGGTTGGGGCCTACATGACCCTCTGCCCCATTTGGTGGGGGGCGGGGGGGGCGCTCAAAACCACCAATGGTTTTTGTTGGGGCCTACATGACCCTCCGCCCCATTTTAAATGTTATTTTATATATATTTTTATTATCAGTTAACAAAAACACCTAAAACATGTTATGACGTATAATGTGAAGGTTTTATAAAAGGGGCGCGAGACTTCATTTTATAAATGGTGACTTAATATTATATAATTTTAAAATTTATTAAAACTTTATATTATGAGTCATCAAACTTTAAAGACTCATTATTATAAGCCCTTTTATAATCGTTAAGGAGAGTTTTTATAATTATTAAAAAGAATAAGTTTTATAATTGATTAGACAAACTTTGAGGGCAAAGATAAAAGTGAAGAGTCATCACTAAGAGGGTGTTGGAAGCTTTAGAGTTTTGATGGTTATGTAATGAAAAAATCTCTCAAAAACAAGTTAATAAAAAATAGTTTGAATCCAATTTTTAAAGGAAAGTTGCAGTATATATCTTGTTTCCTCTTGTGTCTTTAATATTTCATGTTGTGTCTTTCTTCTCTTGAAATAGATGTATGTAGAAGAATGTTTTCTTAAAAAAATCGCATATTTACTTATATTACGTTGTGTTACAAATGGTACCTATGACTTAATTAAGCACCTTAGTGGGCACTCCACCCTTTTAAAATATCTATTCTAAATCTCTCTTTCTTATTCCATTCATTATTTTATTCCGTGGGTTAAAGCTTAAATTCTTGGTTGCTTAAGTTATTAACCCTACCTCTTCTCATTTTTCTTCTTTCCATCCCATTTAATTATAAAGACTGAAACCTTGTAAATATTGGCTATTCTCGTTGAAAATAATGAGTTTTTGAACTAAAAAAAAATTACATTTTATCAACACAACTCCAACTAATATTTAAAATTTTCATGGAGTTTTGAAAGATATCCTGGGCACTGATTCCCTACAACTAGGATTTTTCTTCAGGTTACAACATCACCAACGTGAGATGTAATGCGATTGTGGTTGAGTAAAGGAGTGGACACACAAATCCAAAGTCTGAGGGGGAGGGCTTGTTGTGTCGCATGAGCATCTCGTAATTGGCTGCATTAAATTCTTCAACACCTTTCCTAATCACTCAACCACTGGTGTTGAAAAAATTTGAAGAAAAGTGATTGGGCACATGGGTAGAGAACAATGCTCATCCATGTTCCTCACTTGTGGATCAAGACCGAGGTGAGTTATTTCCTCAGGAGAAAAGACGGGGCTCAGCTTTAAGGAAAAAGAGATTAGAGAAGTAGAGAACGTCTAATTGAATGCAGGGATGAATGGAGTGAAAGTAAAGGAGTAGTGTTGGAGTTGTGTCTGAGGTTAGTGCTCGATTATTTTGGGTGATATTCCCTATATTAATGTGTATTTTAGACCATTAGACTATTTGTCTAAGCCTGTGTGGTCAGTGAGAAGCTCGGTGGATGACCAAATCATTGTGGTGCTTGTTGTATAACTATTAAACCACTTGGATAGGGCAATCTGAGCCACTATGGTGCTGGCTAGAGAGTTATTAAACCACCTAGATATTGGACTATAGACCCCTATGGTACTTACTATGAAAAAGTAGATGTTAAACAACTATGATAGAAAAATTTGAGCCAATGTGGTGCTTGGTAGACAACTATTAAACCACCTACATAATGGAATATAGACCCCTGTGGTGCTTGCTATGAAAAGGAAACTCTTAAACCACTTGAACAGTGGATTAAAACACTTTGAACTAAGAAATATGCCATTTGGACCTTAGGTGAAGCCCTATGATTGAACTCAGAGAAGTAAGTTAGCCATTGTGGTGCTTACTGCTAGAGAGTAGTTATTAAACCACCAGGATAGTGAACTCCATCTCATGGGTGTTTACCAGGACTTGGTATGATTTTCCCTAATAAAGCATCCCCTTACACTTTGGATTTGACTCGGGGGTGACCAGTTGCAAGAAAATTATAATGTAGTTGGCTTATGGTTGGGTGGGGAGTGGAAGTCTCTCCTTCAGTTATCATCTATAATAATATATTCAGATAAGTATAAAATTTATGCATACTTGAATCTTAGGCTATGACAACCTTGATATGTTAAATATTGTTGTATGATCTAATATGTTCATGTTTTGATTCCTGAGGATTATTGTTACAATAATCTCTAGCTACTATGTGTGTTTATGATTTCAATGACTCATAACACCACAAAGTTGTTGCCATACTCATGATCTGTAAGATACTTTATACTATATGCATAGATTGTGTTGGCAGATGTTTACCTTATGAATCTTGTGATTAGTTATTTTTTGCAAAGTTGTTTTATTACTATAACTCTCATTTGTAATCATATTCAATTATCAGAAATTCATAATATAAAGAGATAGAAGGTAATTTTTTGTGTGAATGGGTCACAACCTTACATGATTTGTTGAGGGATTCAAGACTTCTAAGACCATTGTTAGCTTTTAGTGGCCCACTTTACGTAATATTGGCACCTAAAACTCCATTCATGGTGGTACACAAGTCGGTCTCCTTGAAGAAGAGTAAAACCTGATATAGAATGGGCTATAGAGCTAGATTGGAGAGTTTTGAGCTAGACATGGATGTCAGACCAAACTAACAGAGAGTGGGATAGATTGGTCATCTCTCTCAGAACTATAATTTATAGTATTTTACTTGGCGGTGATTTTAATCGTCGTTGAGTTGAGGATTTGCTATAACTGAAGGATGATTTGGGAGGGACGATTGGCCATCAACCATCATCATGATTTAAAAAATTAAGTCCTTGAATATGGATGGTACCAATGAGGTTGGGCTAACCCAATAAAGGTTCTTGTTCGTATAACTAGGAGGTCGGGCCATCGTTGCAAATTTTCACATTGTTAAATTTTACAATGAATGACATCAATAAAGATCCAAGGTGATATGGTTGTGGTTTTGGTGTGGAACTTTGTTTCTGTCTATATTATAGTTACTTCTCTATATAATTATTAGATTGTTGGTTTCTTTCTCAACCAGTGCCTTGCATTCTATGAACTTGGAGAATGTCTCATCTTTCTTCTACATGAAGAAGATCCAACACTCCCGTGAGAAGTCATAAATAAAAATGACAAAATATTTGTGTCTGGCAGTGGAGGCTGTCAAGAAAGGTCCACAAACATCAGAGTGGATCCTTTCTAGGACTGCATGTGCTTTGTTGTCTCGATCATGGAATGTGGATTTTGTGTACTTCCCCAATGTACATCCTTTGCATACATCCTGCTACTCAAGTGCTCCTTTAGAGATGTCAGTGGTTATTTGTTGTATAATATTTAAGGTTCCATGATGCAAATGGCCAATTCTTCTATTCCAAAGTTCACCGACATTGAGACAATGCACTTTCTTTGCCTTAGTGCTTAATGCAACACAATATTCAACATCTAGCCTATACAAGTTCTTCACACAAATCCCAATCTGCTTCACCTGTCTTGTTGCTACGTGTCTCAGGAATGTTTTTCCTTTGTTGAAGATCACATCGTAACCACGGTCTTTCAAAACTGCAATAGAGATGATATTTTTCTTTAGGCCTAGAACAAACATGACATACTTGAGCCTGAGAGGGTAGCCCAACTCCCTCTGAAAGGTGACTGTACCAATATTGTTCATGTGATATCTTTCATCTTCCCCTAGCTTGATGTGCATCTGGAGATCTTTCTCATCCATATACATATAGATATTATACTATGTTATATATTAATATTATAAAACCATGTTCTTAATACCAACTAGTTCATAACAAAAAAATCATCACTCCAACTCCATGCCCTAGATAAATCCATCTGAATGAATGAGGAACAATACATACGTCCATTCATAGGAAAATAAACTCCTTTAAATATGCATGGCCTATTTCTACCATGTGGCACCCTCTAGAGCCACGTGGGCTCTTGGTGTCCTTTTATTCCAACACTGAACACATCAAATTGTTACCTTTGCCACCGTGGATTTGCATCCTGCATCTCATGGATACTTGTCCTCTAGCAATTCAATTATGGGAGAGAATTGACCAATGCAATAGAAGATCGGGCAGACGACTGGGAGATATTACAGACACCATCAGAAAATGGCCAAAGCAACCTTTCCAAAGCCTTCTTCTCAATTCAATGTGGAACCTCCTCTCGGGCTTTATTTACTGGATCTTATCAAAGGAGAGAAACAAAAGAGTCTTCAACAACATCAGCAGGCCAATTGACACTCTATGGCTTCTTCTCAAGCAAAATATCCAAGAAACTCTTGCTATAAGACATTGGAAAGACTCACTCTCCTCAGGAACGCCTCATTATGAAAGCTTGGAACCTGGACCTCACCTTTTTGGCTCAAATCAAGTCCAGACCCCCAACCAGTTCCGCCTTTCCCCTCAATTGGTCCCTTCCTGCTTCCAACTCTTACAAATTGAACTTTGATGGGGCTGTCAAGGGAAATCCTAGGCCGGCTGGCTATGGTGGTGTCTTCAGGAACGAAATGGGCACAATATTGCATATATATCATGGAACAATTGGCAAAGACACCAACAACGCTGCTGAATTGGAAGGATTATGGAAAGGCATTTACATAGCAGAACAGGAAAACTTTTTCCCTCTTGAGGTAGAAGGGGACTCTCCTATCCTAATATCAACAGCCACAAGGATTCAAACAGGCACCTCGATAGCTAAGATTGCCTCAAGTTGGAGGTTGCTCAGTAGACTGGAACAAATTGAAGAATGACTCAGGACCCCCTGGAGCATCACCTTCAAGCATATAAGGCGCACTGCCAACAAAGTAGCAGACAGATTGGCCAATCAGGGAGTCAACCAGTAGCTCCCATTCTTCTCAGGCCCTCTTTGCGACTCAGATGATGCACAACTCAAACATGAGTGCAATTCTTTGGTGCAACAGGATTATTCTATCCCAGATGTTGGTGAATAGTCAGTTCAAGGGTACGAAGGTGGCATACTCGCCCACTCACAATTGCCAGATGTATCTGCAGGAGGACGGAGACATGGTTTCGCACAATCCTATTAATTGCAGCATTAACGCTGCCCTCCCTTGAACACGATTTATCTGTGATGGCGCCTGGTCTAGTTCTCATTCCTGTTTCTCCTCCGCGTGCTTTTAGGTTCAACGAGGTGGCAGCTCCTTGCAGTTCCTCAAGCGCCAACTCCATCCCCTGCTTCCCTTCGGCTCTGGTTCATGGTGTTGATAGTTATCAACGCGCTCAGTCTTCATTACATTCGGGGTGCTTACCCCTTAGTCGTCTCCTTGCCATTCCCTCTCCGTTTCTCAGTCCTGCTCTTCACAAAATGCCAAGAGAACGACCCCGAATGGGGTGCAGACGTGGCAGTTCTCGTGGCCGAGCCTCCCGCCGGCCTTCCTCTACCACATCGGACTCCTCGTCTGATGCTTCGGAGCTCTACTGCAACAGATATCCTGCTACAAGAAGTGGCAGGGGCAGGGGTAGAGGGCAAGTCATAGCAGAAGAATGTTCACATCATTCTCACTCGCATACAGCTCGATTCCGCATTCCCTGCTCCCTTGGAAACTCATCCTTCATCATTTCAGTTATAGTCGAGATGTGTGAGGACGCTGTGGATTCAGGGGAGGTTAATCCTGGGGCTCCTCTGGAACTTCGGAGGGCAGACCAGAACGTCTCCCAGTGACGAGGTTACTTTTTCAACATTGCAGGGCTCGTAATGTAGTGTTATATAGTCTGCATACCTTCATAACTATAGTTTGCACGGGGTTGCTTCTCAATTCATCTTGCTAGTCTCTTCGCGGTGCTGCTTCTCCATGAATTGACGATCTACTTTACTTCTTGCTCAATCCAACCTCCAGAGTTAAATTTCTTTAATTATTATTAACTATTAACCGAATATCAACCTAAAACTACTAACTAATTATTAATCTGATGGTTGGCTATTGTTCAATCGTCTAACATTAAATCTAAATGTGCAGAATAGTGCAAGGTGGCATTTAGGAGAGCTTTTTTCAAAGAGGAACGCCTTACGACATA
>APFE031581903.1:0-32914 GCA_000404065.3 Pinus taeda
CCTCCCCTTGTACCATGGGAGGTGCTTCACTCCCCATGAGCACTCTTTTCCCTTTTATTCTACTGTTATGTTTAACTGTTGCTGATTTTTGGACCTGAATCCATTGTTCTCCTTTCAAGTTCTCGACTTCCTCCCCTATTTTCTTTTTACAATGCCTGGAAAAGTACTCGTAACCATGGTAGTGCTGACATTTAAATAGCAGTTTCTCATAGTCTAACACTTGAATGTGAGACCAATCAACCACTGTGAGCTTTATAGCTTTAGGGAGGCATTCCTCCAGGTTGAATTCTACACAAATTCTCGTGCAGGAATACTGATCCCTCCTTTCTGCACGATCTATGTATTTGTCGAGCTTATTGTGTATGGTTTCTAGAGATTTGGGGTTCCTGCAGTGTAGAGTTAAATGAGGCAGGCGTACCCATACGGGGACAACTGAGGGAACATCCTAAGTCAGATCAAACTCCGAAGTCCATTGGTTCAAGTATAGACCCTGAGGGCCCATGAAATACAGGCCATTTCTAAATATGAGATTCCTATCCTCTATAGACTCAAATACGAACACGAAGAAGCCCTTACCAACTAAATGACTTTTGATTCCTTCTTTGACCAATGGTTTCCAGTTCCTTTGCACCCAGGCATCAACTGATTTGGGTGAGGGCCATAGCCCGGTGAAATGACCGTTGAGCCCTTGTTATACGAGGTTCAGAGCCAATCTACAGGGTTCTTCAGTTGGCAGGGCAATCGTGGAATGGTTGCCCTTGACAAATTTATGTTGGTTTGCATTTACTGGGCGTTTGTTTCATGCAACTACAAGCCTCTGAAATGCCTTCAGCTCGGGAGGCAGAGAAGGATCAACCTCGGGGCCCCCTCCTGGGGCCATGGCGATGGAGCAACACACAGGTGCTCGCTGAGTCAGTCACCGTTGCTCCACACACGCTGTTCGACCTAGTATATAATTTGGGAATTTTTAAAAAATATATAATATGGTGTGGTTATTTACCCAAAATTTGTCAAGAAATTTGCATTAGTTACCTAAAATTTAATTGAATTTTATTCATCGTTTCAGTTACTTACACAAATTATAGTTTCCATTTCTCTATTCCACCATATAGATCCAATACATTCGCACACTTGCCATAGATTCAATACTTGCGCAAAAATAAGAAAATTCTCTCAATACTTTCCACTATTTAACCTAATGGTTATTATTTACTATATAAAAACTTATATTAACCAAGTGAACATCATAAATACAATATAATTAATACAATTCAATACACTATAATTACTAGTCAAACTAGGCTACAAGATAGGGGATCTAGTCTACAAGTCTTGTTTATCTTTTGCACAATTGAATTTGGATCATCACAATTGGGTTGGTCCATGTGTCATTTATTCTCTTTTCCACTTTTTGCATCATCCAAAAAAATGAAGATGCCAATGAACCCCCCACTTTTTGCATCATCCAAAAAAAATGAAGAGGCCAATAAACCCAAACCACATTGACTTTCCCTCGCATTTTTCTTATGAATGTCCTATAAACAAATGGGTTAACACACCAATCCAAAGTCACAAAAAAAATAATGACACAAAATCATTGTAGGAACATAGTAACACTGTCTTCCTCCCCTCAGTGTCTGCTGCACTCAGCCTAAAGAACAATGTTGGGTAGCCTATTTGTGTGATCATGCTGAATTACTATTGCTGAATTGGAATGGGAAGAAAAGAGCCATATTAGCAAATCACTGAGAATGGGACCAACCAGGTTCCAAGCATATTTTATTCCAATCCAAGTCTGTAGGGAAGAGTTAACCAAGGAAAGCTTATTTTCAACTCGAACTTGACACAATCTATTCCCCCGAGCTAAGTTGAACTAGATTCTATTAGTAAAGAAATTGATAAATAAGTTGGATTGACATAAATTGGACATGGTTAACTTTTCCCCTTAATCACAGAGGTGTGGCATTGACATGAAAAAGTGCAAAGTGAAGCAAAATGTTATTTACTATATAAAAACTTTAATATATTAACCTAGCCAACATCATAAATACATCTAAGACACAATATAATTACTAGTATATTAACTTAAATAAAATCCAATACATAATAATTACTAGTATATTAACCTAGTTAGTATCATAAATACAATACAATAAACTATAATTATAACTCAAACTAAGCTACAAGATAGGGGATGTTGTTTATCTTTTACATAATTGATCTTGGATCCAATCATCACAATTGGGTTTGTCCAGGTGTCATTTATCCTCTTTTCCACTTTGTTCATCATCCAAAAAAATGAAGATGCAAATGAACCCCCCACTTTGTGCATCATACAAAAAAGGAAGATGCCAATGAACCCCCCACTTTGTGCATCATACAAAAAATGAAGATGCCAATAAACTATAATTACAAGTCAAACTAGGCTACATGATAGGGGATCTTGATTATCTTTTGCACAATTGATTTTGGATCCACTCATCACAATTGGGGTTTTCCATGTGTCATTTATCGTCTTTTCCACTTTGTGCATCATCCAAAAAAAAGGAATATGCCAATGAACCCCTCACTTTGTGCATCATACAAAAAATGAAGATGCCAATAAACCCCAACCACACTTAATGACTTTCACTCACATTGTTCTTATGCATGCCCTTCAAATAAAGGGGCCAACACACTAGCCTAAAGTCACAAAAAAATAATGACAAATCATTGTAGGAACATAATTTTGCTCAACTATCTTCTCCATCCAATGACTTCAACCCAAACTTGACACAACCAATTCCCCTGAAGTGAGTTGAACTAGACTCTATTGGTAAAGAAATTTATTAATAAGTTGCACTCACATTAGTATGGTTAACTTTCCCCCTTAATTACCAAGGTGTGGCATTGACTTGAGAAATTGCGAAGTGAAGAAAAATGTGGGTAAAACCTAACTCAATAGTAGAATGGCATTGTAGAAAAGGAATAAAATTGTAAGACAAGAATAAAATTAAATAGATAAAAACCAAAATTTACTGAAACTAATCCTAATCAAACTCCTCTGAATGAGCGATATATTAATTTTTGAATTTAAGGTGCTGTAATAATTGTAAGTAAATAGATGGGCATTACACCCACATGTAAGGCTTATATATTTACTATAAGTTTTTTTGATTCTTTCCTCGAGTTCCCGCTAGACATGAACCTAGTTTCCTTGCAAATATATGGAATTATGGAAAAACAAAAAAAGAGTAAGGCAAGTATCCACAAATATGGGATATGGTACACACAAATCTACAAGCAATGAGGCAAGAACTTAAGTGTAAGCACACCGCACTTACTTGACCTTACTTGACTTGGAAATTTATGGAATTAAAAAGGATGCACTCGTAGTCATTATGTATGGTCACCATACTATTCTTCCAATCACCATTCTTTTACTGTCACTGTTATTTTCCAATCAACATTCTACTTTTTAGTTCTTTTCTGCTATCTAGTTCTTCCAATCACCATTCTTTTACTGTTAATGTTATTTTCCAACTACTTTTCAAGCCAAGATCATACAATGTCATTTTCTTTTTAACCAACCATTGTATAATTGACAATCCTTATAGCCACCAGATGAGGTATGAATTATGCATCTAATAATATACTAATTAATTTAATAATTAATTAAATTTAGAATTTGAAGGGACTTTTTCTCATGCAAATAAACTCTCTTCGTTAAATAGAGATAATTTGAGGAAAAAATTCAAACGTAATTGATATAATGAAGAATATGGAAGCTAAATTTGAAAGGGGCTAAACTAAAAGTACAAGTTGCACAAGGACAAACTCGGAGAATTAAAAAACATAAGGGAATGAGAAGTCCAAATTCCTACACGTCATTTTCATGTCCACACCAATCATCCAACTCAAATCTGTTCAATGGTATTGGACACAAGGTAAAATTAAGTATACACAAGTTTGATGACGAGGATCATTAAGAAGGCATAAGATGGATTAATAAATTTAAAAATTACTAAGATTTTATCAAATACATGACAAGGAAGAGGAAATTAGCATTGATGTAATTGATTGATTCTTATGGTGGAACTTGAAATTTGTACAGCTAGCAAGAGATTCAAACACATCCAAAAATCAAATTTGAAGTATTTTCAAGTTATAGACGAGGATGAGGTCTTTGTAAAATTTTCTGAGTTGTAATAATCAAGCTCAATGGAGGAATATTTTAGTTATTTGTACGTATTAGTCACTTGCATGATAGATGTATTCAATACATTTCTACTGAATACTAACACATCAAGGTTTAAAATTAATATATGGAAATAATTCAAATTAACAAACATCAAGAATATCAAGTAAGCATGACAAAAATTTGAATTCATTGAAGAAATGTTCATGTGCTATCAACATTTCCCTTAACTCTAGTCAAAAAATTAGGGTCAAAATATATCTCTCCTTAGCTATGTAACTAAAAGTTAGAGAAAATGCAATGCACCCAATTGGAGTTTATGGCATAAATGCAAGGATAAAAGATTCTTCGAATGCAAGAAAGTAATGATAGTGATAATGAAAATGAAGAGGAAATTGGGGACACATCTTCTTCAGTCGAAGGAAGTAATAAGGAACATAACAAGCAAAATCCCATGTGAACACTTTTTGTCACCAAAATAACTGTATTACCCAAACTCGAACTCCTCAAGTCTTTGAATACATTAAAAAAATAAAGTAATGATGCTTCTAGATGGTAGTTCACACAATTTTATGGATATAATGACAAGAAATCAATTAAATCTATTAATCTACCCCACCTCCAATCTCCAAATTGTAATTCCAAACGATAGAAAGTACTTTTTGTGATGGGAAGTGCAATAAGCTAGAATTGACTATCAATGACTAGAAATGAAGATATTTGATGTATTCCATGGTGATTAAGGGAGTAGAAATTGTCTTAGGATCCCAATAGTTGACCTCTATTAGGATCGTAAACTTGAATTTACAAAAGCAATCCTTAAGATTTTATGAAAACAAAAGAAATGCAAATTTAATGGAATCAAAAACTCACCCACCTGTTGTAGCTACTGCAACAACCCCTAAATTTTCAGCATTTTAAAATTTGGAGTCCCCCCATTATGAACTTTTAATGAAACACGTTTTATATTTTTCTATAAGATTCCTCAACCTCAGGATTATCTCAACCCAAAATGGTTTTTCGATTTTGTGACTCTTAGTAAGGATATTCTCCAAACATGGTGGCAATAACCTGACAAATTCAGGAAGAAGCTTGGTGGAATTTACAAAACCAAAGCGCTTAGAAAAGTGTATCAACTGCTGATGGCAATGTGCTACAAAATCTATGGAAGAGAAGATGCATAATACTTTGAATAAACCTAGGTTCCCATGATACACACTTGTGACACGAAAGGAACCATTTTTAGTTGTGCTGATGTCATTACATATTCACTCTAGACAAGTGTCAGGAGAGTCAAGCACTGAACTAAAGGAGAACAACCTGAATTTTACATGGCCTCCTACTTATTAGATGGAGTTTGTGCTAAAATGTAATTTTCAGAATTAGAGTGGAATTTCGCTCATGATGTAGTACCCATGTATATCTATTAAAAAATGTTATGGGAGACATGGTATTGAGGAGCATATGTTAGAATCGTAGAGTAATTCATCTTAATATTTTTTAGAGTGAGGCACCTTACATGTTTTACAAGCCAAGTTTATCATTACCTAAGGTAGTTTATTGGTTTACTCCAGTATATGGCACATTTATAAGAGTGTTCAATGTATATAAGAGTCCTCACCAATTGCAATTGTTTGTCACCGACATAATAGTGTTAAAAGAGGTGGCATATCAACTTTCTACAGGGCTTACCAATCGATTGTTGTAGTCAAAGAAAGCTCCTTGGCCCACTTTTCCACTGTGCTTGGGAGAATATTGTCTAAAAAATTTCGAAGAAGCATAAGTTGAGACATAGGAACTAGAACACCTTAAGTTTGGAGAGTTGGGTTATCATAGATATGATTCCAAGGGTGTTGCCACTTAACACCGTGCAAGAATAAAGTATGGTTTGATGTATGCTCCAATTGTTTGGCCAAAAGAGGAGAAGCTAAGGAATTTCTTGAATGTTGCCAAAGAAATTAAAGCATCTAAAGGAGTAGGTTCTTCCAAAACTACAAACAACCCTAAGTATTTTGAAGAGGAATCACAAGAAAGCATGGATTTATAAGAGAAAAGGACCGAATTAAAAAGAAAACAAGAGCAAGAGGCCAAGAAAGAAAAAATAAAGAAACCAAGGGTAGAGAAAGAAGCTAAAAGGTAAGCTAAGGAAGAAACCAAAAGAAAGAAATAAGAGGAGGCACAAACAAAGAAAGAGGAAGCAGAGAGGAAGAACAAGAAAAACAAAATCAAGAAGCATTGAGGAAGACGAAGGAAGTGACCAAGAAGATTAAGGAATAAGAAGTTTGAAAGAAAAAAGAAGAGGAGGAAAGAGTGAAACAAGAAGAAGAAATGAAAAGAAAACAAGTTTAAGAAACAAAAATAAAGAAGAAAGAAGAGGAGGCATTGGCCAAGTAGCTAGAAGAAGAAATACTCACCAAGTTGTTGCTTGATAAAGCAGAGGAAGTAGTTAAATTGAAAAATTCGGAGGCAGAAACAATATTTCCCGTGGCATGAATATCTAACCTCTCACACCCATCACCGAAGGGTGCTTTTAAACTAATGAAATAGGGGTCATATTTGAAGAGGAAGACGTGATACTATATCTTTCGAGCTTCACATTTGATCAATTCAAGTCTAAAATTTCCCATGAAAGGTGAAAATATTTGCCTAGGTATTCAGATAAGCCTATATTGGTCTCCTTAGAGAGGGAAATTATGGTGGAGACAAGAAAAAATCCTACAATGATAGCTTTTGTCGGCACTGCATATGTGGCTGCAATTGAGAGGAATGTAGATCATTTGTCAACGAAAATTGAGAAACTAAAGGGAGAATTGGGCATTGCACTGCAACAGCATGATCAACTTCATGCAAAGAATCAAACCATATAAACTAAAAACTACTTCAATGAAGATCTACAATAAAAAAAACCTTGAGGAAGTTAAAGTATTGGAAGAAGTCATAAGCTGGTTTTATGATGAAATCATGATCGTGCACATAGTAGCCCCATTTCCCAAGATGAAATGAGAATTAGAAGGGAGAGGAGCATTGATAATATTTTCACTCTTAGCTATGGATCACATCAAGAAATGGAGCATGAAGTATATTGATGCACTGATATAACTATCTAGAAAAGACAGATTGATTTCCAAATTGGGAAAGGTGGAAGTAAATATGTTCATGCAGTCACATGAGAAGCTTGGAAAAAACATGGCTATGATGATATATGCTTATGAAAAGATCCATAATGGGTTGGAATCTATTGTCAAAGTGCAAAAAATACCCTCCATTGGTGCACAAGGAGAAATAAGGCTAGAAGAAGAAGTTAGGCGAGAGATTTAAGAGGTATTAGATTCTTTGAAGCATGTTGTTGTACAAGATGATTTAGAAGTTACAAAGGGTGTAATCACATAATATGTTGCAAAGTCAATAAAGATGCATACTATGATTTTGATTAGATTGCAAACGGAATCAAAGGTCTTGCTTCCTGATGCCTTAGAATGCTAAGTATGATTTGATAATGAATTGTCACATAAGGTTAGATTGGTGGCTAATGAGTACAAGGCTTGGCATGCATACTTGACTCGAGAGTTGCACATTGAGGCACTTAACGTGCATATTATGCATCTTGTTCCATGCGCACATTTTGTTTTCTTAATTTCTATGGTAAGTTTGTACATAAAAGAATTTTGAAATTAGAAATATAATAAATGTAGAAATGAAAAGTCAAGTGGATGTTGAAAAGTCACAAGGGTATTAGAAGAGTCATGAATGAGGTGAAGAGTCACCTCAATTTTGTATACATATAACCTCATAGTTAGAGAAAAGAGACTTTTAGTTTTGGTCTTCATTTTGAGCACCTTGTTTAGGAAAGCTTGTAAATCCTTTTGAGAAATCAAGAGATAGCATATCATTTCCATTATTAGCTTTCATGGATGCTTCTTGTAATGGTAAACTAGACATTTCTGCATAATATTTAAAAGCTCACTGAGCTATCACTTGTCGACATCACTCAAATAATTTCATCCAAGAAAATGAAGAAAATATTTTAGAATGGATCCCAAACCTATATCTTATATTTGTGTTCAATGGAAGGAATATATGATGAAACTGAATATCCCAAAGGTCTAGACAAGATACTCAAGAAATATAATATATTCTTTCAAGACTTACCTTGCAGTCTTCCTTTAGTATGGTTAAGAGATCATATCATAGAGCTCATTCCTATATCAACTCTAGTGAAGAGGATGGAGAATCTTATTTACATAAAATATAAATTGAGTGCTTGGTTCATGAATTATTAGACTATGGTATAAAAAACTGAAGCAAGATCTTATGTTCAATTCCAGTCAAACTAGGAAGGAAATATGATGGCCCATATAGAATTTGTATCATCTTTTGTGTAGAAAATATTGCCATCAAGGATAATTTTTCCATCCCATTTGTGGATGAACTATGATAGTTAAGTATTTATCAAAACTTGATCTAAAATTTAGATATTATTAGATAAGATTACTAGAGGAGTACATGCCAAAAATTGGTTTAATGTACACATGGGGGACTATATGAATTTCGTCTTTTGTGTTTTGGATTATTCAATGCCTCAAATACCTTTCAGTTAGTAATGAATCATCTATCTCATCAACATTTGTGAATACTTGTACTTGAGTTATTTGATGTTAATACTCATGCTCCCCCTTTTTCATTGACATTAAGACTCATGCTCCTATCATCATGCTCTACCTGTTTCCATGCTTTACTTCCCTTGTCTCCGTACTTCACTTCCTTTCTCTCTCCCCTTTTCAAAGGGTGTTTTTCTTTTGCAGGGCTACTCTCCCTGACGATATTTCTTCTTCTTTCTCAACATGTTTTCTTCTCCAAACCCTAGTGGGTTTTCTTTCTTGCCTAATCTACCTAATATTCCACTGCATGTCACATCTTCAATATAGTGCAATATGTTCAAGGTTATGGAATTTATATCATTTTGTGTTGAACTCGAAGTGTGCCTTTGTTAAAGAATTTGTTGACTTTTCAGCTTGTAAACATGCTTCTAGGGTTTTGATGATATCCTTTGTAATTAACTTTGGTATGAGCTTTGTAATCCCTAGACTTATGCCCAAAATTTGCATACGAATAATAACAAACAATTAATATACTTTGGTACCTTGGTGAGATAAATTACCATGATGGTATTCGAAATTTTTTCTGCCTTGGAGGAGGTCTCGTCTTTTTCTACTCTTCTTGGTAAGGTGTCTTCTTGAGAACATTACAAACTTCACACTTTTTCTAGTTTATTCTTGGTTTTTTGAGGACAAAAATTTCACTTCCAAATTTTTCTTCAAATTTCTTATTTGGGGACTTGGTGCTTGCATCTTATTTGCATGAAGGTTCACCTGGACTTGGTTTGTTGCAACTGACAATGTTATCTAGCTCTTGAAAGCTTTTCAACTTTTTATTGAGCTTGTTGAATTCAACCCTTAATAATATAACTTTTCTTCACGCTTCTTGCAATATTCTTCCTTCTAATTTAGCTAGCATTTGGTCACTTCTTCAATTATAATTGCTTATTCAAGCAGAGTCTTCAAGGATATAATTTCTTAGTTTATAGCTTGATAAATTCCTAGGAGTTTTGTTTAATATGGTTTGTTAAAATTTCTTCTCTCCTTTTTACGTCTTGAACCTCAGTTTTTAAGCGAGCAACTTCCTTTTCAACTTGTCTTACATAAACCTCTTTTGGTCCATCCTAAAGATATTTAACTAAGGAGCATTGTCCCACCTTGTCTTTTATGGGATCTAATAATCCACTTAGAATGGTATCCATTTCTCTTACATAATCTTCCTTTGACTCCTTGGTGGTTGTATCTCCAATAATAACTACAAACCATATATAATCTAGGGATTTCAATTAGATCTCCAAAGACTAGATCCATAACTCATAGTATGTTCCAAAAAACACGGGAGGTGGTGAAGACTTGATCGCTGGGTCAAATTGATCTTCATTAATGACTTCAATGTGCTTTGACATCATTGCAACATAGGAGACTTCTTTTTCCTTTTCCTTGGAGTTTTTCGAGGCTAGCCTTTTTTTCTTTACCATATTTGTTACCGATATTTGATTTCCAACTGTTAGCCTTTGATGAAGGGGACTCAATATAATACCAATCGTTGGAAATACTAAGAGGGGGGTGAATCAATATTTCACTTTTTATTACAATTTAGTATCATAATGCATTAGTGAATAACATCACATCAAGGAACAATCTATCTCTCTCTCTCTCTCTCTCTCTATATATATATATATATATATATATATATTGAGGAAAGCTATAACTTCCGGTTTACCAACTACATCTAGAAGGGCTACAACCCATAGTTATTTACTAGCCACTAGTAGAAGGAGCTACAACCCCTGATTATTTTCTAGCCACAGTTGGAAGGTGCTACAACCCCTGATTATTTTCTAGCCACTCTTGGAAGGTGATACAACCCCTAGTTTACCAGCTTCTAAAGGAAGGAGGCGATAAATCCATGAAGGAAGCTACAAATTCCTTCCTTAGCACAACTCCGCCACCCTCAATAATAAAATATAGAACAATACTTTTGGGCATTACAACAATGCTCAATCCTCTTTATCAAATCACTATCATGACACTTTCATTGCAACTACTACAAGCATTATTCACAATTATGCTATTAGTGCAACTCTTTTTCTTAAACTATTTCCATAGGCACAAATCAATGTGCCATTTCTATGCCTTATGACTTTCTTCTACTAGTCTCAAATTTGATCTCAGAAAACATAGAGTCATCACACTGTCCCCTTCAACATCAGGTCTACTCCTTTAGTCACTAATATAAATTAATCTTTAACCTTTTCACTGTTAGTCAACAATCTTCGCCTCAAACCTAAAACAAACTTTGGTCAAATATCTTGTCAAATTTTTGTCTATAATCAACGAGCCAGTGATCACATACTTATATTGGTTTCAACCATGCTATAATTCAGATATGTTCCTTTAGACGATAATGACAATTTTGATTACAAAAATTAGTCACCACGCATTTGAGACACAAGAACTATAATATGACAAAATCATCGCATACTAATTAAAGGATGCATCTTATAAATCACATAAATGTGTATTTTCCCTTTGAATCTTGATGCTCGATCATCCACATTATGGTTGGACGATTTTGGACAGAGTCACTATTGCATCGATATGATCCACATAACTTGTATCTATAGATCCTATCCTACACTGTGTATAACCGATCCAAAATACAAACTCATGTCTCTAAAAGGGAACTTGTTGTTTGTTCACAATGGAGCAAAGATATTTGTCTATATTAGAGGGTTTTCACATGATGCAAGTTAATATTCTCATGGAAAATTCAATCGTTTATATATATGTGTGTGTGTGTGTGTGTGATATATATATATATATATATATATATATATATATATATATATATATATATATATATATATATATCTTTATATATATATATATATAAGTTAGATGTGCTATATTTTAAGTCGACTTGTAAAGCGAGGCTAACTTGATTTTGGGACGAGCCAAATTGTGAAAACACATTGATATCATTTTATCATTGAAACTCATTGGTATCAACCTTTTTTAACATGTTATATTTATTGGTTGGACATTGTTGTGTTTGGAAAGAGTGTCCACACATTCTAGTTTACCCATGATGAAGACAAGGCATATTTCAAATAAGCGCTACGCCAAGAGAAGATATGATGATGATGAGGATGCGTTAGAGTTCTCAATGCTACCATTTGCTGCAGGACCCGATATTTCAATGTTCCTGAAAAGTTTCAACACTTGTTGGATCTATTTTTCCTTCTTTCAAATGAAATCCTAACATCGAGTGAAGGAAAGGTTGAACGTTTTTTTGGAATCTCGACAATTGTTGGAATGTAGAAGAAAACATGAAACACCTTCGTAAACAAGTCCATCTTATATTGTAGCCACATAATCAAAATATTAGTGTGACACAGGTGCATGATAATGCATGCATTGTCATCTCTATTGGTCCTTTGCTTCTTACTTTGTCATGCGATGCCATGCCAATTCCTAAACTTTGGACACTTGATATGTAGTTGTTGAGTTTGCTTAATTTCCTTGTTACCTTCTATTGAAGGCCCCGAAAATCAGGTCTACAACAAGGGGGATACCCGCCTGGTCCGAACCTTGGTTGGCAGCTTCTTATCCGTTTGGTATAGCGGGTCCGACTGGGGATATGGGACCAGTTTCCCAATTCAGTGTGTGTGTGTGAGAAAGATGGGTATTTATGTTCTAAATGGAATACTTCTGTTCTAATTCTAATCTAATGCTATGCTGTTGTATTCTAATAAATAGAAAAACATCAAAATTTATGCTAACCCGGGGTGTGATCTTTCTTCCATGCGATCTAAAAAGATCAAACAATAAGTGGTAATAAAGATCATTCAGCTATATATAAGAAAAGAATTCAATAAAGATGAACTACTTCGTATAAGAAGTTAGACGAAGCAGTTGTGAAAAACTTATCGCATAAATGAGCTATTCATATATTAAGCATAAATAAATAGCTATCACCGTACAAAAGTGCCAAATGATAACTCAGGCATCCACGCTGTAATATATAAACAACTGAAAACTGAATATCACTTTAACGCATAAGCAGAAATGGTTAAGAGATAAAAGTACCATTTATAACTAGTCCTACTCATGAGCTTCAAGTAACAATTGATTTATCTCTCCTTGATTTAACATCCACTAAGAGTATAGAAGTGTAACATCAGTAGTAGATATCGAATGCAAATATCAAATAAACCCTGTTCCATTCATTCATCAAAACCTCCTCTGAGGGTGCAAAAGTGCATGTTCTGAGGACAGGTTTTTGATAAATTTCTGGAGCCTTCTCTAAATGCATGAGAAGGGTTTAAATACTACTAACTAAATAACTTATTTACAGAAATTCATGATTTAGTTTAAATGACTGTCCTTTTTCTAAGTAAAACTATTTCTAAAATTAAATCTAATATCTAACTATCTCTAAATTTGCTCCTTAACGTCGCAAGCATTTAGTATTTGCCTGAGTAGAGTCGGATGACTGTCTTCCGTCTTTGGTTGAGTTAAGCAAACTGAATCGGCAAGAGCTGGAACTATCTTCTCAACAAAATTGATGATATACTTGAGAGTCATCCAATGGCTATGTGGCTTTACCATGTATGCCTGGTAATAATCGCATTTTAACTTGGTTAACCCTTGGATTGCTTCTACTTTAGCTTTCTGTTTCCAATTTGTTTCTATCGCTACTTCCTTGCAATTTTCGGGGCTTGCAAGTGACTGAGTAATTAGGAGCCTTCCTTTTCGAGCAAGTTTTCTTAGCTAAGCACTAATCGCGCACCGGAAACTGCCTCTGTTTCTTGATCCGGGCTTCCCTGATGCGTTTTTCGCCTCTTGCGCTTTTTTCTCTTATCGGGTATAAAGCTGAAAATTTGTAAAAATAGTGATTCCGTGAGCTCTTGACCCTGAGCATTAGACTGTCTGTTTATGGTATCAACATCGTTCAGTACCCATTCAACCGTGGTTGGATATGAGAAATCTGTAATGGATGCCTTGAAGAGTTCTGCGGCCCTTTCTCTCCCTTAAGTGGATTAGGTGTGCCTTCCGAAATGGACATTGGAGTACTGCCTTTCCTCCTCATAATTTCCTGCATACTGCCCTGTATAATGCTTCATCCTTTGTTCATGTAGTTTACAATTGAGGTGGAAGTAATGATAAAAATAACGACAAGAAAACTTTAAATGCCAAAGATATGCAAAACACGCCACCTTACGTGAACTAGTTCTTCGAAAAACACAACACCATACTTCATTAACAACTGGCAACAACTCATTAATTCGTATTAAAGTGCATGACCAGTTTTTTGGCCTAAAAAGTTTTCTTGAATAATGAGCCAGAACCAACTGCAATGGAGAGGTTTTGCGATTTTGCTTTGCAATATCACATTTCCGAAATTGCATCATGCTGTTCTATCGCAAGGTTGCTTGATTGCAAAATCGCAAGATCACAGATTGCAGGATCGCAGGATCGCAAAATCGCAAGATCGCAGGATCACGGATCGCAAGATCGCAAAATAGTTATGTGTAATTCATGTGATTTTTGCGATGTGCGATATGCGATATCGTATATCGGCGATTTTAAGTTTTTTAATGTGAGTGCTTCCTAATGCATGCGATGCAATGGAGTTTCGCATCGCAATCTCGCGTTTTTTTATCATTTTGGCTTATTTAGAAGGTATCCTATCATTCTTTGTGCGATGCGATCTTTCTTAAGGAGTGAATTTACTTTCTTCATTATGAAACTTAGGTTTTTTAGATTCTCCAAAGGTATTTCCCTAAGTCCATGATGTTGTAAATTTCATCTAAAAAAGAAATTTAACACTAATTTATTTTTTAAATTTTTTAGTAAGGGTCCCCACTTATTTAGTATTAGTAATAACACTTCATAAGGAGGGGGGTTGTTGGTGGCCACAACACCTTCCCATCTGTCGAGTTCTATTTTACATTTACTTTCCCGATGAAAAAAATGGTCCCAACGAGACTTGTATCTCATGAAACCTCTTCATATTCTTTCACATTGCAAAGTTGTTGAGCAAATCAACATTATACCTCCATAGAAAAATCAACAGAGGTAATAAAACATGGGTGGGAAGGTTTCTCTTGTGATTTGAAATAAATGACCCATTCACCCTTTGACATCAATGCCAATTTCTTCCAACATAGCCTACTCCAAAAATTGTCACATCTTTACAAGGGTTCTTATGTATTTCAATATATTACAAAAGATTCATAAAACAATATGTAGAGAATATTGCTACACTAATTACACTATTAAAAAGGGACATATTTAGATGGAATGATGCAACTTGTTACCCACAAATATGGGTAATCCTATAGAAGATTTGTTTTTTTCCTACTCTTCACATCTAGCTGGCTAGCCAACAACCCAAAACAACCACCACTAGTTGATGATGTGCAAGAACACATGGGTAAAGGTGGGATTTTGATCAAAAGGTACTTTATTAATTTTGTAACTTTATATTTGGAAATTTGACATGGATTATGGGGTGATTCAGAAGAGGGAATGGTTTTGACTGTGATCTTGTTCTCCCAGTTTAAATCGGGTGTTAATCATTTACCATAGAATATAGGAGGGACACTACTTGTGAGGACCTTATTGAGATAATAGAGTTCCATGTATCCCTATGTTGTACCTATCACTTTCCATCATAAATTACAAGCCCTTATCTCACATCCATTCTTAGAGTTCAACTAACCATTGGTTATTTGGTATTTAGCTTCCATACATCCACATACCTGAGTAGGGCCCAAAACTTTTCCCTGGGAGGTTGGTGCAGCTAAAAGAATCATAAAGAGAATATCATGGCCAAAAGAAAAATCAAAAGAGAGAATATAAAAATGAAAAATATGGCTAGGACATACAAATTGGCATGTGGGAAAATATTAACATGATCTCTACCTCACTCATATGGCCATTACTCAATTCCTCGGCACATGTTGGCCCATTACATCATAAAAAGAAACCCTTGTATGTCCCAACCCTAATCAACAATGAATTGCCTCATTATTAAGGGGTAAAACAACTATTATACATCATTCAAAGCAAACTATAACCCTTTATATATTAGTCGTAATATAAGGAAAAAAATAAGTAAAAGTAAAAGGTGCACACGAGGGGTGGAAAAACAAAGGCCAAGTTGGTAACTCATGCATCCACGATTGCTCCCTTATCACATCTGTACCTTTAGGATGTGGATCCCCCATTTGTTGGTCCTTTTGGTCATGACACTTGGCCATGCAATATTCTCCCCTCTGTACCATCATTTAAGTGTGGATTGACAGAATGTTACTTCACCTTAGGGGCTGGAAGCACCTAATATGGTTTTCCTTTAACCACTCCTACCTAGGGAGAAAACACCATTTTGAGATCAAGGCCTTGATTTTGGAAGGGAATCCCTATATGAAGCATTAAATATCCCATTTTAGAAAATATTTGTTCAAATAGATGTAACAATGATTATTGTTCTTGATGACTTGTTGCTTTTGCTAGAATTTATGTTGTAATTGTTGATGAACCTCAATATTGCAACAAGAATGCTGCAACTCCCAAGGCTACCAACTTTAATTATCAACCCAGGGTTCGTATAAACTTAAGAGGTATAGACACTATATGTGCAACATACAATATATCCTTCCTTTTCTATCATGAATGATGTAATGGATTTCATGTAATGAAATCAAATCCTAACTAGTTACATAAATGGAAATGCTCAAAATGGAAACCTTAACCTATTACAAGAAAGAAAATTCAAGGAAGGAAAAACTATTATAATTGCATAAATTAAATATCATTAACTAGATATCAATCATTACATTTGAAAGGGTTTAGATCCATTGACAAAGTTCATTGGATGTGGCAATCAAGAAAATCATTATTGTATTATACAATTCATAAAGTTGTCCATTAACCCAATTCGCTGAGATGCTATGCATGGGTAAAAAGAAAAGTCCTAAGTGGTGTTTATTCCTCCTCAACCATTTGATTTAGATCCTAGGGGTCATTTTTCAACCCTAAGGGACAAAAACCAACCGTTTTGAGCAAATCTAGGCAAGTATATACATGCTGGAAGAGTGCTACAAGAATTTACTACATGAAACATGTTTGATACATGAATATATAATTCAATGAATGACCAAGAAAATCAAATCCAAATTGGATGGGACAATTTTTTTAATTAGTAGGATGTCCTAGGTATCCATTCCAATTGGAATCACTCAAAAATACCCATGTTAAGACATGCTAAAAAATAACATAAAATTACTAGTCTAAAATCTAGAAATTCGAGAACTAGTGAGCTATTTAATCTATCAAATGCCTAACCTAATGAAATGGGGTGAATTTTGTTATTAAATGTAATTTTTTTTTGATCTAATTCAAGTGAAATGAACGTGACTTAAGCTCGTTAGCATGTTCTAAAAAATAGTGGAAATTTACTACTATTTGCCACAAGGGACTTCCGGAAATTTAGATTTGGGAATAAGAAAACTAATCCAAGTAGATCAATGATTACTATGACCTTCCAAATCTGTTAAAAGGATGAAATAATGCTTTTTGATCTTGCTAAATAAATTAATTCAACCATTTAACCTAATCCTACAAAAAGAGATCATCAATACTAAGTGCAGAAATAGAAAAAGACAAGAACAAGAGATGCATGTGAATAAGAAGTGAAAGGAAGAAAAATGAATGATACAAAAGGGATCTGAGGCTCCTGTGATGGCCAAGACAAAGGAACTTAGATTTATATAAAGGAGACCAATATTTAGAAGCTGAACTATTGGAAATACTTAGAAGGGGGGTGAATCAATATTTCTTTTCAATTGTTATTTTTACCAGTTAGATTGCTTATAATTAGAACACAAAATGAACAATAAAAATAAATACTTTTATTAATCTCAATAAATCAAGTACACTATCTATGTAGGGCTCCAACCCTAGATGAAGACACCAATCTTTAATCCCCTAGGCTCCAACCTATATTTTTCCATGCACCGACTTGGACTTCCTAAGGTTCCAACCTTGTCACTTTAAGGCACCAACCTGTAGGGCTCCAACCCTATATTTGGTACAGGAACTAACCTGTTAACTTGAGGACTCCTATCCTCTAGGGATCCAACCCTATATTCCAAGGCACTAACCTTGTCTCTTTGAGGCTCCAACCTCTAGGGCTCCAACCCTATCTTCCAAGGCACCAACCTTGTCTCTTTGAGGCTCCAACCCCTTGGGCTCGAACCCTTTACTTCATCACGATATGTTTCGTTATACTTCATGGATCCCAATGGTCTTCTTCACCGAGTCCTATCAATCGACAACTTCATTATAGTCTTCACGTTATGTCATCAATGAAAACCTTGATCTCTTGACATGAAGGTGTCTCTGCTATCCTTCATGGTACCCAAAACAATTTTGCAAGGTCACCTCATGAGGGCTTCAACACAACATTGTGTCTCCAATAATATCTTCAAAATGTCTTCAAGAAACCTTCAAAGTGTCTTCAATCTGCTGCCCTCATGAACTCTCCAAGGGTGTCTTATAAGTCCTTCAATAAGTTGCTTCAAACAAGTCTTCAATATGGTTTGCTTAATAAATCCTCAATGACGCTTCTTAATCCTGTTTCAAGCTATCCTTGATAAGCTTCAAGAATATAATAAACAAGTCTTAAAAATTACTTTGACAGATATCCAAAAGTGCTTATGTTGTGCTTCACAAGATTTTCAATGCCTCTTTAATAGGCCCACAAGTCCTTATTCAAGGTCTGCTTTCCAAATAGTTTTTAATGACTGCTCCACAAAATTTTCTTCTGTTATGATGTAAAAAATTTGAGTCAAGTATCATAGGTCAATACATTCTCATGTTTGTGCTCAAGTTTTTTTTTGAATTGTAAACAGTCTCCACAGGTTTTCAAGGAGTGTCACTATAGGACTAAGACAGTTAGTCACGAGTCTGCAAATAATTTGCTGAAAGATGCTTGTCCTTTCTTTCCCTCTTTAACTCCAAACTATATTTTGAAAACCACTCCAAAATTCTGCTATCTAGTCAATAACAACAGATATCCAAAGTCACTCTCCTCTGCTGCTGCTGAATGCGTGACCTATCTTGGGCTCACAATGCTCACGCCACCTACCAACGGCCCTGTGCCTCATCAATGGAGCAAGGGGACTCTCCAGAAGATGGATATCCATCATCAGACCACCAACGGGAATATAAAAAATACATCAAATGCATTTGCACCCTCATCTTCGCTATGGGACCTCCAAAAAATAGGCCATCATTAACGAAGTTTGTAAAGAAATTGGACGATATTCCTCAGATATCCCTCCCACCGACTCTCCCTCGATGAGTAGCGCTGTCCCTTGCAGAACGTGGTCTATTTGTCCTGTTGACAGGTTTATGGCCATCACCCAAATCTGTTCAGAAATGGGTAGAAAGAAACTGGACATCATCAATTAATGGGGAAATCTCCATAAGGTTTTATGGAAGAGGGTATTATACCTTCCATTTTGAAACCAAAGAAGACCGTGATTTAAACTTCAGGAATGACCCATACTTCATGGACATGAGAGGACTATATTTGAACCTATGGACCCCTGATTTTGACCCTGAAATGGATGTACCAAGTGCTGTGCCAGTATGGGTTATACTACCACATCTTCCTCTTCATTGCTGGGGAGATGAATTAATAAAAGCATTGGGAATGTTGTGGGGAAATACATTGATAGATGTGAACCAAAGGAGAACATGCATGCGTGTGCCAGGATTTGCGTAGAAGTGGATTTAGGGAAAGGCCCCCCTTGGAAGTAATGAATATCAAAGTTGACCAATGGAAGCATATACAATAGCTGGACTACGAAAAAATCCCCTTCAAGTGCAAGGTATGTCATGAATACGATCATTTTGCAAATATATATCCAAAAAAGAAAGGAAATGAAAATGCAAAAGAACTCGAAAACAAATGGGAGAAAGTCAAGTAGAAGAAATCACCAACAAACTGACTCTTCCTTCCTCATCACAACCACAAGAATCTGATGAACCTTCCCCATCCTCACCCAATTATGAAATCCCCTCATCCCTCATAAACCCAACCCCTTTGGTCCCTTGGAAGAGCACTCAGCTCCCCCCTCTCCCCACTCCTCCCCTCATCCACCTAGCTCCCCTATCATGCCTTCAATCCCTAAAAACCTTTGCACTCCTCCTCCCCCATTAGTGGATCAAATATTAAATAGAAACCAATCCAAGGAGTCCCTCCAAACCTTTCAACACCAAAAAAATGCAGGAAAAAAATCCAATAGGGAGCTGAGAGATCAAACGGTAGCTAAGGAGATGGCACTAGGCATGCAACAAACCATGGACTCCTTTGGGAAAAGCCTTGGGAATAATGTGAAAAACCAAAACCATCATAGAGGGAAATGTCCCTCATCTCACCAAACAAACAAGTAAGGATTGTGGTCTCCTGGAATTGCCGTGGACTGGGAACACCCTTCAAAGTGAATGTAGCAAGAGATATTTTAGCAAAAGAAACCCCAGATATATTCATGCTCTAGGAGACCAAAACAAGCAACCAAGAATCATAAAATATGAATAAAAAATTAAAAAAATATGAAGGAACAATAGTACAGGCCATAGGGGCCTTAGGAGGAATTTGTAAACTATGGAAGAAAGGAAAGTGGGAAATGATTCAACAAAAAACAGAGCAACATTGGAGTTGAACAAATTTAAAGGAAATAAACACCAAGGAGAAATACAACTTTATCAACATATATGCCCCAAACCACTACAGGGAAAAAGAACAATGTTGGAGTACAGTGCAAGAGAATCTAAATGAAACACAAAATAGAAAGGTGATCTTGGGAGGGGACCTCAACTTGGTACTATATATTGAGGATAAATTTGGAGGATCCTACTATGCAGATCCATCTAGGGAAGCTCTTGAAACAATTATGGAACATAACAAGTTATTTGATATCCCACCAAGCAATGGGAAGTACACATGGAATAACAAAAGGGTGGGAAAAAGCAATATAAAAGAGAGACTGGACTGTATATTGTTTCAAGAAAACATCATCTCAAGTTTTATTTCAGCAAAATAAAAAATTATCCACACCATGACATCTGATCACAATTCGGTGGAAATCATTTTGGGAAAAATGGATAAGCAAGGGCCTCTACCTTTTAAATACTGCCCAATATGGGACAACAATGAAGAATTCAGAAAACTAATTTCAGAAGTGTGGGCACAGAAGGTCACAGGTTTGCCTCACTTTGTGTGGGAAATGAGAAAAAAAGTGAAAAATTGGGCAAGGGAAAATGAAAAGTAAAACAAAAAAAGAAGAGTTGAGCTGATTAAAAAAATGGACAACTTACAAGAGGCAAAGGAAAATAAAGAGGAGGATAAACAAGACTATTTACAAGAAAAGGAACTTTTTTGGGAAATATACAGAGAAAAGAGAAAATAAGAAGAATAGATGAGATTAAAGTTAAGAAGTCTTTGGCTGAATGCGGGGGACAAAAACACATCATTTTTCCACAACTCCATGCAAATAAGAAGAGCAAGAAACCAAATTAACAAAATCCAAGTGGATGGACAAGAAATTAATGGTGCAGAGGAAATAAAAAAATCAGCACATAATCACTTTAAAAACCTCTTGAAAGAAAATGAAGAAACAAAAGACCATAATAATTTCTTACAACACACCCCAAAAAAGATAAGAGATGGACATAATGCAAAAATAATGAAAGAAATTTAAGAAGAAGAAGTAAAGGCAACAATATGGAGCCTCCACCCAGATAAGACACTAGGCCTAGATGGATTCACAATAGCTTTTTATAGGCAACACTAGCAAACTATAAAAAAATATTTCTTAAGAATTGTAAGGAACGTCTTCAAAAAAAAAAAGGGAGGCAACACAAAATCTTCATATCTGGCATTAATACCAAAGGAATCCAGTCCCTCCACTTTCAGTAGATTTTGACCAATCTCTCTATGCAATTCTTCCTACAAGATAGTAACAAAGATCATAGCAAATAGAATAAATAAAGTTCTTCGAGAAATAATATCGGAAAACCAAGGAGGCTTTGTCCCAAGCAGGTAGATCATCGATAATGTTATTTTCGTCCAGGAAGCCATTCACTCAAGAATTTAGAGAAAAGAAAAAGGAATTATTATAAAATTGGACATGGATAATGCTTTTGATAGAGTCAGCCTACCATACCTCATGGTTGTTCTAAAGAAATTCAGATTCTCTAAAGAAATTATAGAGGTCATCCAAGCATGCATTACAGACCCATATATGGCGCCACTTATAAACAAAAGACCAAGTGACTTCTTTCAAAGCTCAAGAGGATTGAGACAAGGATGCCCTCTATCTCCTTTCCTTTATATCATAATGGTAGATACTCTAAGTAGAGCACTAGAAAAAAATAGGAGAGAAAGAACCATAACGTGACTGAAAATATCAAAAGGAATCAAAAGCATTAACCACTCTTTGTTTGCTGATGACACTCTCTTGTTGGGAGGTGCCTCAAGCATAATTGCTTGAAGATTTAAAAAAGCCTTGCAAAACTTTTTGCAGGTCTTCAACAGTCTCTTAAACAATACTAAGTGTAGAATTTATGGCTGGAATACCTCTCCTAGAACCATGCAAAGAATCTCATAGATTCTTGACATCCCGATTCAAGAAAGATGGACCCACTTCTTTTATCTCAGACTGCCCATCTCAAAAGAGAATCTGAAAATAGAGCTATGGAATATAAAAATTGAAAAAATGAAAGAGAAAATCCAAAAGTGGTGAATGATGTGGTTGAACATGGTAGGCATGATAATTCTAATTAAAGCCTTACTCACGACGCTCCCAATATATCAATATGCTTCAATTTTGGCACCGGCAAGTGCACACAAGCAAATGGAATTAATAGTAAGAGGAAGGGAAGCAAGAGAATAAAAAGTTCAGTTTGGTAAAATGGGAGCAAGTAACTTTGCCATATGAAAAAGGAGGCTTATCTATAAGACTGTTTGGCTTGATGAATGCTTCCTTAGGAATTAAAATCATATGAAGAATGATAACAGGTAAGGAGAGTTGGTGGAAAAAAATTCTAGCTACAAAATATATGAACCACCCAAGAACAAATTTAACGACTGAAGGCATTCCAATAAGGCCGTGTACACAAGTCTGGAAGCTTGTAAAGAAAATGATACTGTCAATCCGCAAACACATCTCTAAAATACCATGCAATGAAAAAAATGTCTTGATATGGGAGGATAGAATAATGGGGAAGGAGCCACTAAACCTCCTCTCAGGCCATCAATACATTCAAAATTGGATGAATGATAGAGGACTGAAAAATCTACACTCCATCTCTAGCTGGGAAAATCAAAATTGGCAAGAACGACACATCTTAAGAATCCCCCCAAATCTAAAAGGTCAATGGGATAGCCTTCGGTAGCACCTCAAAGGAGAAACACCAACAAGCATTGAGGAAGAAGACACCTTTGTATGGGACCCGAATGGAGGAAGCTACACAGTACTACAAGAAAACCAAAATCAACAAGATTGGGCACCATGGAAGTTAATATGGAAAATTGAAAGCCTCCCTAAAATCAAAATCTTCATATGGACCTTGCTAAAATGGAAAATTATCACTATCGAAAACCTAAAAAAAAAAAGGTTTCTCTGGTCCATCCAGGTGTCTGATGTGCCTAAAGGAAGAAGAGACTATTCAACATCTCTTTCTGGACTGCACAATAACAAAAGAGTGCTGGAAACAACTATCAAGTCCTTTGGAAATCAATCTAAATTTCTCCAAAACCTTTTTGGATTTTTTTATAGAATGGAAAAAGACATACCCCTACTCGACAACAAAAAAGGCAACCATTAAAAGGTTTTGCGACTGCCTCCCAGTAGTTCTCTGCTGGCAAATTTGGCTCTCTCAAGGAACAAGAGCATATTTAAAGATAAGACACCAAAAATGGGGAGAATATTATAAAAAAATGTGGCCTCACATATGAATTCCTAAATATGAATGGCATTACAACAATCGATAACAACCTCCTACAACAAGAAGAAAGGGATTGGATCAGCAAGACAACAATAAAAAATAACGGGAATAAAAATCTCAGGAACACACCTATAGCTCAGATATGGAAGATCAGATTAAATGAAGAAGAATTTACAACCTGGAAAGGAAATCAAAATAGATTCTTCTTATTCTTTGATGGGGCATCTAAAAATAACCCAGGGAAAGCAGGTGCTGGAGGAATTATAATCGACCCCTGGTGGAAAATGCTAGTCTCCTATGAATGGGGGCTGGGGGAAACTATAAACAACAAAGCAGATGCATATAGTTTGCTACTGGGCTCACAGATACCGATCAAAGACCCGATAATATTGGGGGACTCAACTATTATTATTGAAGCAATGGCCATCAACAAAAAACCCACAAATGTAGCCATGAACAAGATCTTTAAATGAATAAGGAACAATCTGGAAAGTGTAGGAAAAGTCACATTTAAGCATATATTAAGAGAGCATAACAAAACAACAAACCATTATGCTAATAAGGCAATTCTTAGAATTAGAGAAAATGAGGATTTCTATCACAATTTAATCCCTTAGTTATATCAAATTAGTTATCATGATAAAAAACACATTCCTAAAAAAAAGCCAGAAGATCAACAAAAAGATCATTTAAAGGACAACTAAAAATTAGTTCAGAGATATTTCAACAGCCCACTCTACAAGGAAATCACGTTATTTACACCAAAAAATCCCAAGAGTATCCAATTCTGATTTTAGCATGAAGACCAAGGAAGATAAGCATCTCGTTCACTGGCATGATGGCACAAATCATTTTTTTCATGACAACCATTCTCATGGCCTCCCTTCTTTAAATCATGATCTCACCCCTTCATTACTCAAATGCAACCTTGTCAAAGAGAAATCTGAAGTCTCTGTTTCACATTCCTCTCATCGACCTCTTGAAACCTCTGCGTCGTTCTCTCCTAATTTGCTTAAAAGTCTGAGTTTCTCTCTCGTTAAATCTTATCCAACTAGCCATTGCGAAGAGCCTTCCTCCTTAAGCGTATACATTGGAGATACTTCACTATGTGTAAAGGATCTAGAGAAGCGTTCATCATATGTCAGTCATCCCGATTTTCCTCCCTCTTCAAATCACAAGATTTCCCCTCCCTCACTCAACTGTAATTCTGCTAATAAGAGCTCTGCAACGCCACCTGCAAAGCCAACAAATTCATGATAAGCAGACTCAAATAACCAATACAAGATCTCAGATCATAGATGAAGACGGAGATCAGTTACCGAAAGAAGAACTTTGAAAATCATAAAGTGGAAATCATTGCATTAAACAAAAGTGTGTACATCTGGAAGAGGCTGTGGCATTCATAAAGAACTCCAATCTGAGCCAGGAGGGAGAAAACTCAGCGCATCAAGGCAAAAAGCAAAGATCCCATCAGGAGCACTCTATAAAAAAATATTAAGTAGCTTCTAGTATTACAATAGACTTCAAGTAATATGTTATGTAAGTTTATTTTTATATTAGGTCAATATGTAAGGCAATATGCCAAAACAGTCTTAGGCACTTAAAGAAGTTTGGGATTCGAGCACTTAAGTATTAGGGACTGTGATCCCATTCCCCTTCTAAAGATTGACTCCAAGCTCTTTCGAATGTAATAGGAGCTCTCTCCTTTTTTCTTTTTTGGAAATACAAACTTAACTGATCTTGTTAAAAAAAAAAAAATCTGCTATCTAGTCCAAAATTTTGAAATGGTTCCACAGGCCTTCTGAGATGGTTGCACAAGTTCAGGTCAACAAAAATGTTTCTATAAGATGTTTGCTTCTCAAATATTCAAAGGTTGCTTTGCATAAAGGTCTAAAAGTCCTTAGGTCCAAAGATGATGACTGCAACAGGTTCAAAAATTAGTGATGGGTCTGATCTCTTTTTCTCCTCCAAAAGATCTGCAAAGAAGTGCCAAAACAGGTCTCAGTTTAACTTCAAAGTGTGCCTCCACAAAATCTGCAAAAGAATGCTACCACAGGTCATAAAAAATAGACTTCCACAGATATGAAATTGTAGGCTTCCTCAGAGACGAAATTGCATGGCTGAAATTTCAGGACTGATTAGGGCCGAATTGCAGGTCTTCTTTTTAACTCGGATCCCTTGACTTGGATGAATTAGAGTTTTGTCCACAAATTAGACCAAACTAGGCCAAACAATTATCTACATTTTTTTGTCCTTCTGAGTCTTGTTGTCACTTCAAATATGAAATTTTTCTCCCTGTACTTAGCCTCCTTCTTAGGCTGATATTACAAACATCGTATGCCTAAAACTGCTCTAGATTAGGGCTCCATCCAATCTCAAATTCAAGCTTCCAAATTTTCTTGTCTTAAGCTTCAGATGTAAATGATTTTCCTTATTCTTCACTAAATTTTTGAACTGAATTCATGCTTATCCGAATGCACCTAGGTTCATATATATAGTTGTTTGCTATAATTGAAGGGACACATCTATTGAATGGGTATGTTATGTCTTAGTGAGACTACATGAGTTTGCTAGAAAACTTTGGTCAATTTTGACATATGTTATTTTCAAAAATTAATATCTCCATAATAGAAGGGAGTTAGTGGCTGAGTGAGGGCTCATTGGAAATAAGAAATAGTCCTCTTCAAGATGGTGAAGGAGCCAATGTGATAGGATGCATCCAATATGACAAAAAATATTTTTTTGTGACTTTTCTTGAATTGTTTTTTTAGTGAAGACCATGGGATGACTATTTTGGAATTTTTAATGTACCTGATCATTCATTAGCGCATAATTTGAGGTAGGGAAATTAGTATTCTTCATGGTTTGGATTCTTGTTAGGCTTCTTAATCATAGGCTTATAATGTCATCAAGATAGACTTCATCCATGTCATCTTGATATGTCGTAGTGTCATCATGTACTGGCATAGTGATATGACATAGGAAACTTCATCATTAGGAAAGTTTCAAGATAGTAAGACAGTCTTCCAACCATCAAATGAGATCTTCCATGTCATCATCTAATCTTCCAACCTTCATTAAGTACCATCATTAAGTGTGGTCATTCAAGAGTATGACATCATTAAAAGTATGGCTTTATCAAGTATAATCCTTCACATCACGAGGTTGTATATTGGCACTTAGGATGTAGATAGTCAATCAAGGCAAATGATTAGAACTTGGTAGCATCATAGTTAATTCAAGTACTTAGGATTCCTTCATTAGTGGTTTCACTTTTTCGTGTCTTGACATCTTCATTGATGTTATCCTAGTAAACCAACTACCAAGAGTCATGTCATCATCGTTTGGAACCAGGCATATCAAGAATATTGACATCTCAGTCAATACCATATTGACATCAATGATAACCTAGATTAACAATCTCCCCCTTTTTCATTGATGGAAATATTATTTCCCTTTCAACATCCTCTCCCCCTTTGACATCAATGGAAAATGGGGTGCCCAAAGTACTCCTCATGTCAAGCTGCTTCTTTTCTTCATGACTAGTAGTTCTTCGTAGGTATATTACTCCCCTTGTCACGGTGCTCTTATTTATTGGAAATGTGGTTCATGATAGATGTGCTCACATTACTTTAAGTGATGAACCAAGTCCCTTTTTCTGCACAATCTCCTCTAGCTCATGAAATATTACTTTCTTACTAATCAATTGGAAGACATCTTCAACAACAGTCCATTAGATAGATACAAGATCATGTTCTTCAATGGAGTGTTCTTGAGAAATGATCTATCAAAGAATGATTGTCAATATAGCTCATCAAGGATTTCGAAGGATTTCATTAGGCCCATTGACAAATAGCTTCTGGAAGAATGCTTAATCATCATAAGCTCCCCCTAACTAAATGCATGGTCTTCCTTTTGGCAGAGATACTTGGAATATCAAGGATAACTTCATCAGGTCAACAACATGTGTTGTTGGCTGGAGGGTTTCAATTTGCTTCCTTCTCCATACTTGTGTAAATTTCTTCTCTAGCACAGTTCTAGCTTGTGTAGGGGCCTAAGTCAAGTTACAATCACGTGCCATATGTCCAATGTCATGACACTTGAAGCACTCTATGTTTTTCATGAATAATAATTCATGACTTCTTGCAAAATTTCTTCTCGAAGATTGATGGGGACCATTAAATATGTCTTTGTGATATGCCCTACAAGCTTTTTCCATGTGCCCAAAGTTTGTACAATAATAAAAATAACCAAGTGTATAATTTTTTTACAAATCTATCTCTCTGCTACCATGTAGAAAATCTACTGTAGGTTAGCCCGATAATGCAATATAAATCAAAGCAGAGTACTATAGGCTACTTCTACTATCAAGTTTACGGAAGCTTAAATATCGAGCTGAACACATATAACCAGAAGAATAAGAATCAATGCACAATACACATGAAAATACTTTGGGGAAAGGCTCAGCTAAAAACCCCACTATTTGTATTATCATACAAGGTGGAAATAAGGAATTATACAAAGCCTTAGCTCTCACAGCTAGCTAGCTCTTAGTGCAATCTTCACAGATGCTCACAGGCAAACAAGGATTCTCTCAAGCCTTCCTCTCTGCCCTCCAAGCTCCTATTTACTTGCGTTGTTCCTCTGGGATGATTCTCTTGTTACCAAGTGGATGATCTCCTCCAACCAAGTGTAACATTGCTCTCACACACTGTTAGAACTGTGAAATCCTCAAGGAATTGATTCCTTTTGCATGCATGAGTTTCCTTTATAAGAAAACACATGCAACTGATAATACACTATCCTTGAATTTAACCTCAAATAGGTCTTGCTCAAAATAGACATGCATGAGTTTCTGATGAGGGATTCTTTAGTTAACTGGAGTACACTAGTTGAGTGCATGCATGCATCAACTGATTGTTAACTCCCTATTAGTTCCTCAAACAGTTTGGAACTAATTTAACTGGACTTAACTCAGTAAACTGAGTCAACTAATTACAACTCAAATATAACTCAATATTATCTTTTTAATTCAAGGGATAACTCTTGCATGACTTCAGAAAGACTTCTAACTTGAATTTCTCCAAATAATTAATCCATAATGAATTAATTAATTATTTCCAAGTAGCTGGTAAGACTAAATTTGATTTTAATTCACAATATAATTCAAGGACAAATTAAATTGGAATATTCTTGTTGCCACATTTCAACACTCCCTCTCAACAAGAAAGGGATTATTTTCCACCCTGATCCTGTCTCTATGGAACTCAAATTTACACTTTGACAATGCCTTTGTCAAAATGTCAGAATCTTGCTCCTCTGTCAAAATATACTGCAGCAACATGATCCTCTCGACCTGTGAGCCATGGGAAACAAATCTTGCCTTATGCTTCTCCACACTACCATCAAGAACTTGCTTTACCTTGTAAAGCCAACATGAACTCACAACTGACTTGTTCTCTGGTCTCAGAACCACGTACCAAACACTGTTATGAACTATGGAGTCATACTCCTCCACCATAGCATCAACCCAAATTGGCTACTACACTACCTGAAAGGAAGATGGCTCGGTCTCAACACATTTCCCAGCAAGGGCCATGTACTCAGTGTACCTCTCAGATGACCTCCTCTATCTGCGCTGAGAAAGTGGTGCTCCCACATTCTCTCTCACATCCTTCAACAATTTTTTAGCTTCTCTTGTGCGCTTCCTTCCATCTCTGGAAGACTCTGCTTGAGTGGATATCTCCACTCCTCAAACCTCTGCATGATGCTGCTCTGAATTAGTCTGAGGCTCCTCCTCCTTAGGAACCAACAGTTCCTCCAAAGCCTATAGTAGGAGCTCCCTCTCAAGGGAAACTCGCATGGCCTTCTACTCATCAAACTTAAGATCTCTGCGAACAACTGTCCTCTGACTGGTAGGCAAGTACACCCGATAGTTGTGAGGTGTATCAGTGTACCCCAAAAGTATCCCCAACTCTGTTGTTTGCTCAAGCTTCTTCCGTGCATCCTTTGTCACATGGCAATATGCCGATGAGCCAAAGATCTCGAAGTGACCCACATCTGGTCTCTTACCGAAGAAAGCTTCCTCTAGTGTCTTCATCCCAAGTATGTGATGCAGGCTTCTATTTTGAAAATAGACTGCTGTGTTGCATGCCTCATCCCACAAGTAAAGTAGTAGGCCTTGGTCATGCAATATTGCCTGTGCTGCCCCTACAATAGTTATGTTCTTCCTCCCAGCCACCCCATTCTACTGTGGGTTATGAGGTGCCATCAACTCTTGTTTAATTCCTTCCGTTGCACAGAAGTCCTTAAACTCTTGAGAGACATATTCTCCACCATTGTCGCTTCTCAAGGCCTTGATGTTCTTCCCTGACTCTTTCTCGACCGAAGCTTTGAACTCACAAAACTTTGTGAAGGTTTGGTCCTTCTTATGCATGAATTAAATCCAACATTTACAAGAATAGTCATCAATGAAAATAAAATAATACCTTTGCTTCGCTGTGGATTCCGTCGAGAATGGTCCACACACATCAGTATGAACTCACTCTAAGACAGCCTCTGCTCAACTGTCTCGTTCATGGAAGGAAGACTTGGTGTACTTTCCCAAGGTAAAACCTTTGCATGTGTCACCTTGCTCAAGTTTACCTTTGGGAAGTATAGTAGTTATCTGCTGCATTATCTTCAAAGCCCCATGATGCAAATGGCCCAACCGCTTGTGCCACAACTCACCAATGTCTTGGCTTTGCACCAATTCTACTTTTGTACTCAATGCTGCACAATCATCTACCTCTGGTTTATAAAGATTCTTCACCCAAATCCCTATCTTCTTAGTCTGACCCGTGGCTATGTGTCTTAGGAACGCCTTTCCTTTACCGAAGACAACATTGTAGCCTTTGTCCTCCAAAATCGCAACTGATACCAAGTTCTTCTTCAGTACAGGCACATACTTGACATCTGTCAAGATGAGAGGAGGTCCATGCTCCCTATGAAAAGAAATCGTGCCCACTCTTGAAACACTATACTTTCCATCATTCCCCATCTCTATGCGCATCTTGAGGTCTTTCTCCTCCAAGGTTCTGAATAAATTTTTATCACCGGTCATGTGGAATGAGGCTCCACTGTCAAGATACCAAACATAAAACATCATTGATGAAACCATGCATTCAATGAGGGTAAAGTCCATTTCAAACTGAGAGGCTAATGCCCTCACCTTCTGATCCTACCAAGGATCCCTTCTTGGAATTCTTCGATGGGAATTTAGTCACATAATATCCCATCTCGTGACAATTAAAGCATCTCACTTTAGACATGTCACTCTTCTTCCCTCCATGAGAATAATTCGATTTGGAATGGGAAGACTTCCCCTTCCCTTTCCTTGCCTTACTTGCTAAGGCCATATTTTCTTCATCATCATTCTTTGATGAAGAACCATCTCATGTGCTCCTCTTGATCTCCTCCTGCATAAGATCCGACCATAGTCATTCCCAATCCAATAGTTTCTCCCTTCCATTCATAGAGTCTTGGTAGCTATTCTGACTCTTTGGAAGGCCAAGGAGAGTGAGGCTTACCATATCATCATCGGTAGTAGTTATTGCCACACTGCCAAGATCATCTCTGTAGGTAGTGAGCTTGTTCAGATATGTGGAAATAGTATTGCCCTTCTCCATATTGATTCTTCGAAGCTTATCCTTGAGCGCCAATTTCCTCTAGTCGCTACTATTCTGGTAGAGATCCTTCAATGTCTTCCACATTGAAAATGGAGTATCCTTCCCATGGATACTTGAGACAATATGGTCTCAAACTCCCTCAAGGATGACCTATCTCACCTTCGCCACACACTTCTTCCACTCAGCCAACTCTTGTGCTTTGATTGACGCTAGATTTGGGATTTCTTGATCAATGAATTCCTTCAAGCCATTGTCTTCTAATATAACCTCCATTCTATCTTTCCATGCTATGTAATTCGAGCTACCTTCAGGCATACTCGAGTCTCAAGCCATAGAACGCCATTGGCCAACCTTGAAGTATGATATGAATTCGATTTGCACCTGCAACCCTGAACTTCAAACTTCAAATTCTCTTCTCAGTATACTATTCACAACTCTAATACCATGTAGAAATTTCCTACAAATCTAGCTCTCTGCTACCATGTAGAAAATCTGTTGTAGGTTAACCTGATAATGCAATATAAATCAAACCAGAATACTATAACCTACTTCCACTATCAAGTTTATGAAAGCTTAAATATCGAGCTGAACACATATAACTAAAAGAAGAAGAATCAATGCACAATACACATGAAAATACTTTGGGGAAAGCCTCAACTAAAAAACCCACTATTTGTATTATCATACAAGGTGGAAATACATAGGAATTATACAAAGCCTTAGCTCTCACAGCTAGCCATCTCTCAGCACAATCCTCATAGATGCTCACATGCAAATAGATCTTCTCTCAAGCCTTCCTCTTTTCCCTCCAAGCTCCTATTTCCTTGCACTATTCCTTTGGGATGATTCTCCTATTACCAAGTGGATGATCTCCTCCAACCAAGTGTAACACTACTCTCACACGCTGTCAGTGGAGACTCGGTGACAGAGCATCTGAACGCATTTAATACTATGGGAAGTCAGTTAGCATTTGTTGATATTAAAATTTCAGATGAAGATAAGTGCATTAGTTTGTTGTGTTCTCTACTAGATTTGTGGGATAGTCTGGTTATTGCAATAGGTAGCAATGCAACTGCCTTGCATTTTGATGAAATAGTCTCATCCTTGCTGACGGAGGAGATGAGATGGAAAAATATGGAGAGCCAAAATGGTGATGCCTTTTCTGTAAAAGGGCGGACCCAGAATAGAAACAAAAATAAGTCATCGAGTGGGAGATCTAAATCTAGAGGGAGACCTAAATATCTAGGAAAACCTATAAAGGTGGTGTGCTGGAAATGCAGAAAAGAAGGCCACTTTAAAAGGGACTGTAAATCTAAAGCTCCTGACAAAACAAAGGGATCTGATGAGGCTCCTTCTATAGAGGTGAAAACCACCTTAGATGAAGGTGGGGATGTGTACTTGGCTTCTTCAAGTACACATGTAGATCATGAGGCATGGTTGATTGACTT
>APFE031581903.1:34540-49662 GCA_000404065.3 Pinus taeda
GCCCCAGAAAATTTTGGTTTTGGACCCTATGTTAGGTTGGGCGGACCCACCTATGGTTTTGTGCATGATTTTCGCACATGTTTTTTGGACGTAATGGTTTTCGGTCCATGGTATTGGACGCGATGGTTTTTGGTCCAGGTTCTTGGACGTGATGGTTTTCGGTCCATGGTATTGGATGCTTCGACATGTATAAATATGTATTGTAACATTGAAAGGAACATAATGAAAAATCAAGCTAGTAGTCCCTATTTTGGGATCCAAGGGAAAATCTCTGTGTATATGTGTTTTATGTGTTATGATCTCGCATTGTTTATTTTCTATGTTTTAGAATTCGTATGTAGGTAATTTTTGTATGGGGTTAAAACCTACATCCAAGCTCTTATTTCCTTGCGCTATTCCTTTGGGATGATTCTCCTATTACCAAATGGATGATCTCCTCCAACCAAGTGTAACACTACTCTCACACACTGTCAGAACTACACAATCCTCAAGGAATTGATTCCTTTTGCATGCATGAGTTTCCTTTATAAGAAAACACATGCAACTAATAGTACACTGTCCTTGACTTTAATCTCAACTGGGTATTTCTCAGAATAGACACGCATGAGTTTCTGATGAGGGAATCTTCAGTTAACTGGAGTACACTAGTTGAGTGCATGCATGCATCAACTAAATGTTAACTCTCTATTAGTTCCTCAAACAGTTTGGAACTAATTTAAATAGACTTAACTCAGTAAACTGAGTAAATTGAGTCAACTAATTACAACTCAAATATAACTCAATCTTATCTCCTTAATTCAAGGGATAACTCTTGCATGACTTCAGAAAGAATTCTAGCTTGAATTTCTCCAAATAATTAATCCATAATGAATTAATTAATTATTTCCAAGTAGCTGGTAAGACTAAATTTGATTTTAATTCACAATTTAATTGAAGGAAAAATTAAATTGGAATATTATTGTTGCCACATTTCAACACCAAGAAATATACTTTGGTACCTGGGAGATTTCATTGATGTAATTCTGAAGTCTTCTTGCCTTGGGATGCTTTGATGATAACCATTGCTTTTTGCATTCTTGACACCATTTTCAAGCCTTCTTGGAGTAGGATTTCTTTCAACATGTTCTTGACTCTTCTCCTTGCCTTTGCTAGAACTGGGAGTATTAACATTTCTTCCAGGCTTCCTCACATGCTTGTTGTTTGAAGCATTAGGGTTTTCATCATTCTTAGATTCACTTGCATAGCTGAGACCTGATTTATCAAGGGGAGACCTTTGATGACTTAGGATGTTATCTAGGGTTTGAGAACTCTTCAAGTTCTTATTCAACAAGTCAACTTCCATTTTAAGAAAGACAATTTCTTCCTTCCTTCATTTCCTTTCATTCTTCATCCTTCTTTGATAGAATGATCTCCATTTCTTCCTTCATCTTGGTTTCTTCATAAGGTTGGGCCTTAAGAGAAGTGATTTCTGAACTTAACTTGGTGATGTCATCATCCTTTTCTTCTAGTTGGCATATCATGGTGTTTCTCTCCTTTTCTACTTCATCAACTTATACTTCTATGAATGCCAAATATTCCATCACCTTCTCAGCTCCTTGTGCTTGTTTCCTTGCTTCTTGTAGTTGAGATCTAAGGGAGGAGACCTCTTCCTTGTATAGATCAATCTCTGCTTCAAGTTTTTTCAAGCTCTTGTGTCTTTGTTCATGGTGGCTTGAAAAGGTATCTTCCCGTTTCTTTTCCTTATCTAATTGATTTGTCATGAATATGACTTCTTAATGATGCTTTCTCTTATTTTGATGAAATTCTTCCTTAATATTGGCAATCTCTTCATCTCTTTCTTGTACTTGAAGCTTGACAAGGTCAACTTCCTTCCTTATCTTGTCCTGGTCACCAACTTGCGCTTTCTTCTTAAGTTCCTCATTTTAGTTTTTCAAATTGTTAATCTCTTCTATGGTAGCCATCAGTTGAGAGAGGATATATCCTTCAAAATATTCTTCATTCTCTTCATCTTCTAGGTCTTCTTTAGGCTTTACGTTATCACTCTTATCTTCAGCTTCCTTGATGGGCTCTGGATTTCCTTCTTGTTTTCTATCATTTTCTTGACTAGAGAGCATTGTCAACGTTCCTTTTGAGTGAAGATCATGAAGTTTATCCCATATGCCCTTTGTTGACGAACATTTTTCAAATTGGCCTTCATAGAATCAGGTAGACCATTCAATATTTCTTTCATTGCGCTTTTAGTATGTTCCTTAGATTCTCTATCCATCATGCTATTAGTAATCACCAATTTTTAGACTTCAATGCCTTGAGTCTTTAAGAAATTCCTCATCCTTGCCTCCCATATATCAAAGTTTCCATTGAAAATGGAGCCTTCACAAATTGAATAGCTTCAATTTCAGTGGTTGAGGGAGACACATCTTTTGGAGGATTGGAGACTTTCTTCCTTAGCTTCTCCATTTGTGTTATAATGATCAACCTTCAAGTTGTTAGGCTTTGAGTGAAGGTACTGACTTTGATACCAATTGCTGGAAATACTGATGGGGGGGGGGGTGAATCAATATTTCTTTTCAATTGTTATTTTTACCAGTTAGATCACTTATAATTAGAATACAAAATGAACAATAAAAATAAATACTTTTATTAATATCAATAAATCAAGTACAATATTTGTGTAGGGCTCCAATCCTAGATGAAGACACCAATCTTCAATCTCCCAGGCTCCAACTTGTATTTTTCCAAGCACTGACTTGGACTTCCCAAGGCTCCAACCTTGTCACTTTAAGGCACCAACCTCTAGGGATCCAACCCTATCTCTGGTATAGACAACAACCTGTTCTCTTGAGGACTCCTATCCTCTAGGGCTCTAACCCTATATTCCAAGGAACCAACCTTGTCTCTTTGGGGATCAAAACTCTAGGGCTCCAACCCTATATTCCAAGGAACCAACCTTGTCTCTTTGAGGCTCCAACCTCTTGGTATCCAACCCTTAGCTTTACTTCATCAAGATATGTTTGGTTATACTTCACGACTCCCAATGGTCTTCTTCACTGAGCCCTATCAATCTACAACTTCATTATAGTATTCACATTATGTAATCAATGATAACCTTGATCTCTTCACATGAAGGTGTATCTACTATTCTTCAAGGTATCCAAAATAATTTTTCAAGGTCACCTCATGAGGGATTCAACACAACATCATGTCTCCAATAGTATCTTCAAAATGTCTTCAAGAAATATTCAAAGTATCTTCAATTTGATGCCCTCAAGAACTCTCCAAGGGTGTCTTATAAGTCCTTCAATAAGATGCTTCAAACAAGTCTTCAATATGGCCTGCTCAAGAAATCCTCGATGATGCTTCTTTATCATTTTTCAGGATATCCGTGATAAGCTTCAGGAAGATACTCAACTAGTCCCCAAAATTACTTTGACAAGTTATCGTTGGAGTAATTAATGTACCATGTTAGCGTGCGATCTCACAGAGCACTCACTAGTGTCTCTTTCTTTATATGATCATCTATAACACCTTGAGCTTCCCATACAACCCTTACAACAAACCAGAATTGGTCTGGGTCCTCATTTCCCAAGCCTTTGAACAAAGGCAACTTCACTGTGTTTTCCATACTGAACTACAGTGGAGGTGGATGTGGTACAGGTGAAGTTGGAGGTGATGGAGCTAAAGACAGAGGTGGTGTGCATGGAGGTGGTATTCACGGGAATCCTTGTCTTATCAACCGAATAGCGCTTCGTGGAGAAACCTTCACTATTCCTTCTTCGTCTCTTCCTAGAGGTGAAATCAAGGGGCTATACTCTGGACCCTTATTTCCTTCGTTTCTGTAACTTTTTTTGCTTCGTGTAGTCCCAAACATCAAGGTAGTTGCATAACCATTTTTTCACACAACAACATTTTAATCCAAGTATTCAAATATTTTACGTACCTCGCAGTCCTTTGAAAAAGCGTCGCTCTGTTTTGCTATAGATGACTGAGGTGTCGACTGTGAATTCAGTCACAAATCCTCCTACGACGCGATCGAGCCAATGATCGACAATGCGTGCGATCTTAGCCTCCGATGCTTCCAACCTTCGCACTAACTTTGGGGTCCACACAATAGGACCGTCAAGTTTCCACATTCCTTGGCTATCTTCTAGCTTCGCGATCCACTCGTATAACTCAGTAGGAAAGGAGGCAAAAAATATTTCGTGGATCTCCATATACAGGCTTATTGACTAGGTATTTTAGCGTGGAGTGATCCGTATACATCTTAAAGTGACCTCCTAGCAAGTAGTGTCGATACTTCTAGAGTGCATACACCATAGCTAGCCCCTCGTGCTTAGTGGTGGAATAGTTCTTATCTACTTTGGATAATTTGCAGCTTGCGAATGCGATAGGGATCCCATCACAAACCACCTGATCCATCAAATCACATGGCTGCCTTACTCAAGGGAGGATCCAACCAATATATCAGAAGGAAAAGGTGGCAACTTGGCCCTCGCGGAAGCTATGAAGAAGAAGTTCAAGTTGGAGAAGAAGAAGTGGGGATATGCCATCTCCAACATTAACAACCCTATAGTCAAAGTCGCAAAACAAATTTTAGCAGGGAAAGTGATGTGGAAGTGCTGTGCGGATGAGGTGCCTGCACTTGTGATTACACTAGTAGCCCAATGCATTGAAGGAGTCCAGTTCCTTGTGAATTGTCGCGAGGCACAGGAACATGGAAAGACGTTCCACTGCATGTGTCTCTTTCTCTCGATTGTATTAGTGGCATGAGAGCTTCCAAAAGACAGCTAATTCCCTTTGGTCGCACCAGACCTTCCAGAGGCAGTGAAGTATGCTTCACTGTGGGCGACCAAGGACGTGCAACATATAAAAGAAAGCAAGATCTTCTGGATCTTGATGGAGATGAGTATTTGGATGGGGATCAATCATAAGCCACAATTGTCACCCACAAAGTATGCCAGTTTTCAGAGCTTTGCATAGTTCAAAGTGGATTTCCACCATGTCTTTATCAGGGTGCAGAAGGACCCTACGAAGACATGGAATAGCTTACCATATCTGGCAAATGATGATGTTATTTTCGCAGTCGTCGAGTCCTGGCCACTAGAGTGGTGAGCTCTAGTAGGCTCTATGGTAGAAATGGACAAGTTCGCCATGCAACGTAAGAAGGAAGAAACAAAGCTCCGAATGGCACAGCTAGCAGAGAAGTGCAAAAAAGAGGAAGTGGAGGCTAAGGCATAGGCAATGCGCAGCGTTGCAAAATTGGCTGAACAATAGAAGAAAAGAGGAGAAGAGTGCAAAGGACAAAAGTCACCTTTGCCCGTGAATGAAGTAGAAATAGAGGAGCCAACAAAACAAGGTGGCATGGACCCACAGTTGACATCCACCCAACTGAAGTCTCACCCGAAGCAGTATGGGGGGATGCTAGAACCAAGTTTCACCTTTGAGATGGTTGTGATATCAATTTATTCCGGCTATACCTGCCTTCATGCAGGTGGCTTAACCCTCTGTTCCACCCTTTAGTACCTTCGCACGGACTGAAGTCTCACCTGAAGTAGTATGGGGGGATGCTAGAACCATGTTTCCGCACCCTTGAGATGGTTGTGATGTCGGTTTATTCTGGCTATTCTTGCCTTTGTGCAGGTGGCTTAGCCCTCTGTTCCACCCTTCAGTACCTTTGCGAAAGGGTACGATTGGATTTTCCGCAGCCCTAACCTATGATTGAGGTACTTTCGCACTGCTAGGGCAATGAACTACGATATATCCCAAGCTAGGCTAAGTGTCTTTCTTATCTTATTAAGAGATCTTAGTTAGCTTCGTGTAAACATATTTTCTTACTTGCATTCACTTAACCAACAAAATTACATATATTCGCACATCATATAAGCATTATAAGTGAAATTCATACCCAACATATCAAGATGCATAAATAGGAAATAAAGACACAGAATTTATAGAATACTTCTCTTTATTGATAATCCGGACAATTACAGACTCGACCCACCCTGTGCACTCAGCTGCATGGGTCCGCGCACTCAGCTGCAGACTTCTAGGCCTCTTTGCACTCAGCTACAGAGCCTCTACCTACGCTACAACCTGAACTTAGACTTCTGCTTAGAATTATCACTTTCTTACATGTTCATTCTTATTTTCTTTAAACTAATTAGAGATTAGCTCTATTTATACAATCCCATGATTTGCAGACCATGGGTAGATATTTTACAACTAACATTACATTTCGAAAATAAGGGTCGACAACCTTATGACATCTACATGCTCCGTGACCATAAAATTTTGAGTCTTTACACTTGGATTACTTAGCGCGAAGACCTCCCAGCTCCATTTGGATCACTGAAACTTTGGTAGTGCACTAAGCGGCCGCTTGCTGGACTTCTTCCACTTGCTGCTCAGTGACTGCTACTAAACTGCTACCCTAAATCTTCTGTTGAGTGGCCTGCAGTGTTGTGAGCTTCCCTTCAATGGAAGCTGTGATCATATATGCTTCATATATACCAGAATTTGCATAAGAGATGTGTGATGTTGATCCAGGTGGATGTTGTTGGCCATCCACCAATTCCACTTGGACCCCCACCATTGCTTCTTTCAGTTTTTTAGTTTCCTTAATTGTAGCACAATTTACTATTTTTAGCAGTTTTTCAGGTCCTAAACTTTCGAAGCTATTTTGAGGCCCTAAACAACATATTTTTGGAAATCTACTAAACAACATTCTTTTGTTTGGATTCATATTTTCCATCGTATTCCTCGGAGAGATCTTTCCAATGAACTATCATGCGCATCAAACAGAGATAATATGACCAAGTCGCAACCCCGGGAATTTGGTTGTCCAACTCACCACAATGGGGCCCATAAACTCTTGGTGTTACATCTCCTATGGTTAGGGTTTTGGTTGTTTAAGGCTTTCTCTTATTGTTCAATAATAAAAAGGCCCTTGAACCTCATTGTAAGGTAGTTTAGAGGCATGTAGCCACCACATCTCTTCTCAGAGATAAGCTACCATCGCCCTTGCTGGTTTATTTCCATTTCTGTTTGTAAGAATATTTCAGTATTTTACATTAATGAAATGAAGTATTATTTCCGTTGCATCTCTGTGTTTATGGTTATCTTTGTTATTTTTTGCATTCCTATTTATATCCGGATTAGTGGTATCAGAGTGGTATGTTTTTTTTCTCTGTTTTTCTTTGCATGTCCCCAACGAAGTCAGGATATAAGGAGTTAGGGCTTGAACTGGTCGAACCTTTGCAAGATCAGCCTCGCAAATCCCGACGGCCTCCCAGGGTGGATGAAAAGAAAGATGAGGGGGTAGGAGATCCTATCAAAATCTTGCTTAAGGAAGCCCTTGAGTGACAAAGGAACGCGATGATAAACAACTTTGCCCAGATCCTTCAGCGGCTACCCAGGGGCGACGCATCAGCTTCCAACAACTACTCTGGACACGCCACACGGTTTAAGGTACAAGTTAATTTTGAAATCCCCATATTCGAGGGTCAGATAAACACAAATGCCGTCAATAAATGGTTAAATCTGCTAGAGGTTTAAATTTCTATTCATGATTTTTCCAGTCGAGAAAATATTATTCTCTCTTCTCAAAGCAATGCCCCACGTCAAGGGCTGGTGGGAAACCTACTGCGAGCAGAAGGATGAAAGTATAGGCTCACTATTTTCAGCTGCACCCACTTAGAATTCATTCTGGGATGCCATCAAGGAGCAGTACTACCTATTGGAAGCTATGAGGATCAACACATAAAGTGGACCATGTTGCGGTAGGGAAGGGACCAAAACGTGTCGAATTTTACCAATATTTTCCATGCCCTTCACACAAAGTTGGGTATCAAGGATACGAATCAGCATTTGGTACTCAAATACCGCAGCTATCTGCACAAGTACATCCAGGAAGAAATAGAATTCCTGAACATCTCTTCGCTCGAGATGACATATCGATATGCCATCAAGGTCGAGCAAAATTTTAAACAGAAGAAGTGAGACTTTGGATCTATGAATCTGAAGCAAGGGAAAGGTGCCCCCAAACTACAGAACAAAGGACAAAGCCAAGGCGGGGCGGCCCAAGACAACTCACCAAAGCTGCAAGCAAAGAACAATGTCGTGAAGCTGAAAAAGGACATGGGAAAGTGGTGTGAGTTCCATAAGAGCTCCACTCACAACACAAGTGATTGTCGGGCCATGTAGTCACTGGTGGCCGAGCTAAAGGTTTCAAAATCAGACGCATGTTCTGAATCTGAGTCAGAAGACGACAAGGGGAATGACAAAGGGAAGCAGATTATCAATGCGGAGCCCAACGCCACCATTACCACCATGAAGATCCAGAAGGAGGAACCCGAAGATCCAGAGGAGGAGGAGTGTCTCTACCACTCCCAGATGTGGGTAAAGGGCTCCTCGCTACAGTTCATTGTCGATAGCGGTAGCCAAAAGAACCTCATTTCGGTAGAGGTCATGAAGCGGCTGGGCTTACTGACCACATCACATCCAAAACTGTACACCATCAGGTGGCTTCACCAAGGATGGGATCTTCACGTGAGCCAGTAGTGTCGCCTTCCATACAACATCAAGCCCTTCATGGATGAGGTATTGTGTGACATTTCTCCCCTTGAAGTTTGTGATGTATTATTAGGACAACCATACATGTGGAAGTGACATGATTTGTATGAATCAAGGCCTCATGCTGTTATTGATACTTTGGGAAATAAGTTGTACAGGATACCATAGGTAGCATCGCCTACCGCCATCTCTTTGGTTACTGCAAAACAATGTAGTAAGCTCATTTCCAAAACCAGGAAATTTGTTTTCCTGATGATACACCCTCAAGGAAAGAAGAAGATGGTGGCCACGACCTCTAGACAGGGTCCCCCCCACACGAAAACTATAGATGGACAAGGTCGTTGAAGAGTACGAGGATATCTTCACCTCCCCTGGAGGGGTTCCTCTACATTGTCAGGTCAAGAACTCCATCGATTTGACCCAAGGTGCGCTGTTGCCCAATGGACCAATCTATCGGCTCTCTATTTTGGAGAACGATGAAATCAAGAGGTAGATTCATGAGCTATTGCAGAAAGGTCACATCCACCCAAGTTCATCGCCCTGTGGGAGTCCGATCGTGTTGGCACAAAAGAAGGATGGGATTTGGAGACTCTGTATTGACTATCGAGCACTGAACAAGATCATTGTCTGTAATAGGTACTTGATCCCATGGATTGATGACCTCCTGGACCAACTGAAGGGGGGAAAATATATCAGAAAGATCGATTTGAAGTCAGGATATCGCTAGGGACCAATCGAACCCTTCGATTTGTGGAAGACTGCCTTCAAAGCCAAGGAGGGCCTTTTCAAATGGTTGGTTATGCCTTTCGAATTGACGAATGCTCCTGCAACCTTCATGAGGCTAATGAATGACATCTTATGGTCATTCATCAACTCATTTGTAGTGGTATACTTGGATGACATCCTGATCTTCAGCCAGAGTTGGGAAGAGCACCTCCACCACATCCGAGAGGTTCTCCAAACACTGCGACAACACAAGTTATGTGCCAATTTGGAGAAATGCACTCTTGGCATGACCCAGGTTCAGTATCTGGGATACATTATTGATGAACAGGGGGTGCATGTGGATCCAACCAAGATCCAAGTCATTCAGGATTGGCCAGCTCCAACCACTCTGACAGTGCCTCGCAACTTTCTAGGTCTTTCCAACTTCTACCGTAGGTTCGTGTTCGGATTTTCTCATATCACTTGGCCCTTGAGTCAAGTCACCAAGGGAGGAGAAAAAAATTCTTTTGGTTTGAATCTCAACAATAGGCATTCACAGAGTTGAAAGATCCACTTTGCTCGGAACCAGTGCTCACACTACTAGAATTGCAACAAGCATTTGAGGTCGAGATAGATGCCTCTGATTATGCTATTGGGGCAGTCCTTACTCAACACGAGCATCCAGTGGCATGTCACAGTGAGACACTTTCAGACATAGTCCAGAAGTATCCCACTTATGACAAAGATATGTATTCCATTGTGTAGGCCTGCCGACAATGGAAGCATTACATTTTGGGGAAGGAAATGGTCATCCACATAGACCACTGACCCCTTCAGTTCATACAGACCCAAGGGAAATTGTAGAATGATCGCCATCATAAGTGGTTCACATATCTACAACAATTCCATTTGAATATCAAGTATAAGAAGGGAAACACCAATAATGTTGCAGATTGCCTCAGTCGACCACCAATCATGGCGTTAACCACTGTGCTCAACTCTTGTGGGAATGAGACTTCTGATTCGCCACTTCTCTACAAAAGCGACCTAGAATTTGGCCACACATACTAGACACTCTTGGAGGGTCAGCATGTTCCAGATTTTCACCTTTAGGATGCCCTATTATGCCACTTGGGTCACCTTTGTGTTCCTTCAAGTGAGCGTGCCAAGATGATTTGGGAAGCACACTACAGTCAGGCCGTTGGGCATTTCGGGGTCGAGCAAATAGTGGCAGTACTGCAGAAGTATTTCTATTGGCCGAATCTTCGACAGGATGTTGGGAAGTACATCAAATCATGCACTACCTGCGCCATTGCCAAACCGACCATCAAGAAGCAAGGCCTCTGTAGCCTGTTGCCTAACCCTAGTCGACCTTGGGAATCCATCTCCATGGATTACATGTCAGGCCTTCCTTCCGTTAAGCATGGAAATGACTGTGTTTCTGTGGTCGTCGACAAGCTCTCAAAGATGGCCATTATGGAAGCCTGCAAGAAGAATATCACAACAGAAGCCGCTGCTAAACTCTTCTTTGAACGAGTGTGGGTACACTTTGGGATCCCACAATCTATCATCTTAGATCAGGATAGTAGGTTCCTTAGTACATTTTGGTCTAATCTCTGGTCGATGCTAGACACCAAACTCACTAAGTCCACAACTTTCCATCCTCAAACTGATGGCCAGATAGAGGTTTTCAACAAGATGATTGTACACATTTTGCGCATGTACAACTCAAAGCATCCATGCACATGGGACGAAAGCCTCCCCTATGTTTAGCACAGCTAAAATCAGACTCTCCACAACTCGACTGGACACAACCCATTTCAGGTGGGCTTCAGATTCCAGCCACTATGTCCCATTGATGTGGCCATGCCATTTGCAGCTACTCACACAGATTCGACTCATGTCTAGTACGAAATAGATAGGGAAAATAACTTCATTGAGAACATCCAACATATTCGCCAGCAGGTCCATGAAATTATGGAGAAATCAAATGCCGAGTACAAGCAGTGACATGATCAACATCGGGTGCCACACAATTTTTAGGTGGGCGACAAAGTCTAGTTGAATTTGCAAAAGGAACACCTTACTAGAGCCTATCAGAAACTCAGACCACTCCAATATGGTCATTACACCATTACTAAGGCTATGGGAGACAATGCATTTGAGCTTAGCATTCCCCCATTCCTTGGCCTGCACCCAATGTTCAATGTGGACCGCCTTCGGCCATACTTTCCACCATTACTAGACACATCTGACATTGCAGAACAACTCACGCCCACATAGTTAAATCCAGATTGCATGGAACAAGCTGCAACTAAACCGATCATGGACACATAGATCAAGCACACTCAACAGAAAAATATCCATCTGTATTGAGTTGTCAAAGCAGGCCAACTCCTTCACCAGGGCAAGTGGCTCACTAGGGACCAAGTTCAGCAGAAGTTCCCTCATCTCATGGAGGAACTCAACACAAGGGGGAAAATTGCTTCCTAAGGGGGGTGGAATGATCTAGGTGGATATTGGTGGCCACTCGCCAATTCCACTTGGACCCCCACCATTGCTTCTTTTAGTTTCCTTAATTGTAGCACAATTTACTATTTTTAGCAGTTTTTTGGGTCCTAAACTTCCAGATCCATTTTGAGGCCCTAAATGATGTTTTTTTGGAAATCTACCGCCAAAAATAGACCGCCTACAATCATCTTTTCCATCGTAGTCCTCGGAGAGATCTTTCCAATGGACTATCATGCGTGTCAAACAGATATAATATGACAAAATCGCGACCTCAGGAAGTTGCCTGTCTAGCTCACCCCAATGGGGCCCATAAACTCTCGGTGTTACATCTCCTCAAGTTAGGGTTTTGGTTGTTTAGGGTTTGCTCTTATTGTTCAATAATAAAAAGGCCCTTGAGAGTCATTGTAAGGTAGTTCAGAGGCATGTAGTTGCCACATATCTTCTCAGAGATAAGCTACCATCCCCCTAGCTAGTTTATTTCCATTTCTGTTTGTAAGCATGTTTCATTATTTTACATTAATGAAATGGAGTATTATTTCCATTGCATCTCCGTGTTTATGGTTATCTCTATTATTTATTACATTCTTGTTTAAATCCGGATTAGTGGTATTAGAGTGGTTTGCTTTTTTTCTCTGTTTTTCTTTGCATGTCCCCAACGAGGTTGGGATATAAAGAGTTAGGGCTTGAATTGGTCAAACCTTTGCAAGCTCAGCCTCACAAATCCCAACGACCTCCCATGGAGGATGAAAATAAAGATGAGGGGGCAGGAGTTCCTATCAAAATCTTGCTCGAGGAAGCCCTCAAGCGACAAAGGAATGTGATGATGGACAACTTTACCCAGATCCTTCAGTGGCTACCCAGGGGCAACACATCGTCTTCCAACAGCTACTCTGGACATGCCACACTGTTTAAGGTACAAGTTAATTTTGAAATCCCCATATTCGAGGGTTCAATAGATGTAGATGCTGTCGATAAATGGTTAAATCTACTGGAGGGTTATTTTTTTGTTCATGATTTTTCCAGGCGGGAAAAGATTATTTTCACTTTTCTCAAAGCAGCCCCCCATGTCAAGGACTGGTGGGAAACCTACTGCGAGCAGAAGGATGAAAGTACTGGCTGACTATTTTCAGCTACACCCATTTGGAGTTCATTCCGAGATGCCATCAAGGAGTAGTAATACCCTGTCGGAAGCTATGAGGATCAGTATATAAAGTGGACCATGTTGCGGCAGGGAAGGGACCAAGATGTGTCAGACTTTACCAATATTTTCCATACCCTTCGCACAAAGTTGGGTATCAAGGATACGTAGCAGCATTTGGTACTCAAATATCGCGGCTACCTGCACAAGTACATCCAAGAAGAAATATAATTCCTGAACATCTCCTCGTTCGACACGACATATCGATATGCCATCAAGGTCGAGCAAAATTTTAAATAGAATAAGTGAGACTTTGTATCTACGAATTCGAAGCAAGGGAAGGTGCCCCCAAACCACAAAATAAAGGACAAAGCCAAGGCGAGGTGGCCCAAGAAAACCCGCCAAAGCTGCAAGCAAAGAACAACATCACGAAGCCAAAAAAGGACATGGGAAAGTGGTGTGAGTTCCATAAGAGCTTCACTCACAACACAAGTGAGTGTCGGGCCAAGCATTCACTGGTGGCCGAGCTAACGGTTTCAGAATCAGACTCATGTTCTGACTCTGAGTCAGAACCCGACAAGGGGAATGACAAAGGGAAGCAGATTATTGATGTGGAGCCCAATGCCACCATTGCCACCACGAAGATCTAGAAGGAGGAACCCGAAGATCCAGAGGAGGAGGAGCCTCTCTTCCACTCCCAAATGTGGGTAAAGGGCTCCCCGCTATAGTTCATTATCGACAGCATGAGCCAAAAGAACCTCATTTCGGTAGAGGTCGTGAAGCGGCTGGGCTTACTGACCATAGCACATCCACAACTGTACACCATCGGGTGGCTTCACTAAGGAAAAGATCTTCGCGTGAGCTAGCAGTGACGCCCTCCATACAACATCAAGCCCTTCACAGATGAGGTATTGTGTGACATTTCTCCCCTTGAAGTTTGTGATGTATTATTAGGGCAACCATACCTGTGGAAGCGAAATGCTGTGTATGAATCAAGGCCTTGTGCTGTTATTGTTACTTTGGGAAATAAGTTGTACAAGATATTAGAGGTAGCACCACCTATCGCCATCTCTTTGGTTACTGCAAAACAATGCAGTAAGCTCATTTCCAAAATCAGGAAATTTGCTTTCCTGATGATACGCCCTCAAGGAAAGAAGAAGACGGTGGCCACGACCTCCAGATAGGGCCCCTTTGCATGACAACTATAGATGGACAAGGTCGTGGAGGAGTACGAAGATATCTTCACCTCCCTCGCAAGGGTTCCTCTACATTGTTAGGTCAAGCACTCCATTGATCTGACCATAGGTGCGCCACTACTGATCCAGGTGGATGTTGGTGGCCACCCACCTATCTCATTTGGACCCCCACAATTGTCTCTTTCAGCATTTTCAGTTTCCTTAATTGTAGCACAACTTACTATTTTTAGCAGTTTTTCAGGTCCTGAACTTCCGGAGCCGTTTTGAGGCCCTAAACGACGTTTTTTGGGAAATCCAAGGGCAACATGGGTCCATGGAATGGACCGATGTTTCCCGTTCCAACAATGGTAGTTCTCGGATAGATCTTTCTAACGAGCTATCATACGCGTCAAACGGAGATCGTATGCCAAAGTTACGACCCCGGGAAATTGATGTACCAATTTACCCAAAACGGGGCCCACAATTTGGCGTTTCATCTTCTAAGGGTCGGGTTTGGAATGTGAAGGGTTTTCCATTGTTTCTCAATAATAAATAGGCCTTCGAGCCTCATTGTAACACAGTTTTGGGACAGTTCAGAGGCATGTAACCATCACATCTCTTCTCAGAGATAAGCTACCATCGCCCTAGCTAGTTTATTTCCATTTCTGATTGTAAGCATGTTTCAGTATTTTTCCATTAATGAAATGAAGTATTATTTCCACTGCATCTTTGTGTATATGGTTATCTCTGTAATTTTTGCGTTCCTGTTTAAATCCGGATCAGTGGTATTAGAGCGGTCGTCTTTTTCTTTGTTTTTCTTTGCATGTCCCCAACGAGGTCGGGATATAAGGAGTTAGGGCTTGAAATGGTCGAACCTTTGCAAGACCAGCCTCGAAAATCCCGACGGCCTCCCATGACGGATGAGAAGAAAGACGAGGGGGCAGGAGATCCTATCAAAATCTTGCTCGAAGAAGCCCTCGAGCGGCAAAGGAACGCGATGATGGATAGCTTTGCGCAGATCCTTC
>APFE031581903.1:50983-67386 GCA_000404065.3 Pinus taeda
TAAGCATGTTTCAGTATTTTCCATTAATGAAATGAAGTATTATTTCCGCTGCATCTTTGTGTTTATGGTTATATTTGTTATTTGTTGCATTCTATTTAAATCCAGATCAGATGTTGTATCACTGCAATCCAACTAAGAAATAAATCGAAGGCTGGTTGGACAGAGGGATTCACGAGTTTGCAGCACAAGAAAACAGAAACCCGTGATTGTCAAAAGAACATTGGTTGGACCGATACCTGTATACGGAGATCAATGAAATATTTTTCACCTCCTTTCCTACTGAGCTATATGAGTGGATCATGAAGCTAGGAGATATCCAAGGAAGGTGGAAACTTGACGGTCCTATTGTGTGGACCCCTGAGCTAGTGTGAAGGTTGGAAGAATCAGAGGATAATATCGCTTGCGCTTTAGATCATTGGCTTGATTGCATCATCATAGGATTTGTGACTGAATTCGTGGTCGATCCCTCAGTTAGCTATAACAAAGTGGAGCGTTGCTTTTTCAAAGGACCGTGAGGTAAGTACATAAAAACTTTGAATACTTGGATTGAAATGTTGTTGTGCGAAAAACAGGTTATGCAGCTACCTTGATGTTTAGGACTACGCGAAGCGGAAAAAGTTACATAAACGAAGGAAATAAGGGTCCAGAGTATAGTCCCTTGATTTCACCTCCGCGAAGAGATAAAGAAGGAATAACGAAGGTTTCTCCGCAAAGTGCTATTCAGTTGATAAGACAAGGATTCATGCGAATACCACCTCTGCCCACACCACCTACGTCTTCACCACCATCACCTCCAACTTCACCCGTACCACCTCCACCTCCATCGCAGTTCAGTATGGAATACACAGTGAAGTTGTCTTTGTTCAAAGGCTTGGGAAATGAGGACTCAGACCAATTCTGGTTCATTGTAAGGGCTGTATTGGAAGCTCAAGGTGTTACATATGATCATATAAAGAAAGTGACACTGGTTAGTGCTCTACAAGATTGTTTGCTAACCTGGTACATTAAGTACTCCAACGATAACCTGAATGCTAGAGTAGCAGACATCCAAGCAATACTAAATAGGGAATTTAGCAGGCCTAAATCTGAAGCACAGTCGATTGTGGGATTCAAAGAGATCGCGATGTGACCAGGCGAGACACCTTGGGAATTGGATCAAAGATTGAAGTGTCAAATCTGCGAAACCAATATGAATTTGACAGATGGACAACATTGAGAGTGGTTTGTGGCTTCACTACTACCACACTTAAGGAGTGCGCTGTCGCAGCAAAAGATAACAACTCAGGCAAAGGCCATCTCCAACCACTCTGATAGAGCTTCACAACTTTCTAGGTCTTGCCAACTTCTCCTGCAGGTTCATGTTGGGATTTTCTCATATCACTTGGCCCTTGAGTTAAGTCACCAAGGGAGGAGCGAAAGCAAAATTCTTTTGGTCTGAATCTAGAGAAGGCATTCAGAGAGTTGAAAGATCACCTGTGCTTGGAACCAGTACTCACAATTCCAGACTTGCATCAACCATTTGAGGTCGAGACATATGCCTCTGACTATGCTATTGGGGCAGTCCCTACTCAACACGGGCATCCAGTGGCATATCGCAGTGAGACACTTTCAGACACAGTCCAGAAGTATCCCACTTATGACAAAGAGATGTATCCCATTGTGCAATCCTGCCGACAATGGAAACATTACATTTTAGGGAAGGAAACAATCATCTAAACAGACCACTGACCCCTGCAGTTCATACAAACCCAAGGGAAATTGCAGAATGATCGCCATTAGAAGTGGTCCATATACCTGCAACGATTCCATTTGAATATCAAGTATAAGAAGGGAAACACCAATAATGAGGCAGATTCCTCAGTTGACCACTGATCATGGCATTAACCATTGTGCTCAACTCTTGTGGGTACGAGACTTTTGATTGGCTACTTCTCTACAAAAGCGACCCAGATTTTGGCCACACATACCAGACACTCTTGGAGGGTCAACATGTTCCAGATTTTCACCTCCAAGATGCCTTGTTATGCCACCTAGGGAACATTTGTATTCCTTTAAGCGAGTGTGCCAAGATTATTTGGAAAGCACACTACAGTCAGGCTGTTGGGTATTTCGGGGTCGAGAAAATGGTGGTAGTACTGCAGAAGTATTTCTATTGGTCGAATCTTCGAAAGGATGCCCGGAAGTACATCAGATCATTCACTACCTGTGCCATTTCCAAATCGACCATCAAGAAGCATGGCCTCAATAGCCTGCTGCCTACCCCTAGTTGACCTTGGGAATCCATCTCCATGGACTACATGTCAGGCCTTCCTTCCACTAAGCATGGAAATGACTGTGTTTTTGTGGTCGTCGACAGGTTCTCAAAGATGGCCATTATGGCAGCTTTCAAGAAGAATATCATAACAGAAGCCACTACTAAACTCTTATTTGAATGAGTGTGGGTACACTTTGGGATCCCACAGTCTCTCATCTTAGATCGGGACAACAGGTTCCTGAGTACATTTTGGTCCAGTCTCAGGTTGATGCTGGACACCAAACTCACTAAGTCCACAGCTTTCCATCCTCAAACTGATGGCTAGATAGAGGTTGTCAATAGGATGATCACACATTCTGCGCATGTACAACTCAAAGAATCCACACACATGGGATGAGAGCCTCTCCTATGTTTAGCACAGCTACAACTGGGCTCTCCATAGCTTGACTGGACATAACCCATTTCAGGTGGGCTTGGGATTCCAGCCATTATGTCCTGTTGATGTGGCCATGCCATTTGTAGCTACTCACGCAGATTCGGCTCATGTCCAATCTGAAACAGATAGGGCAAATAGCTTCATTGAACACATCCAACATATTCGCCAGTAGGTCCATGACATTTTGGGGAAATCAAATGCCAGGTACAAGCATTGACATGATCAACATCGAGTGCCACACAAGTTTAGGGTGGGCAACAAAGTCTGGTTGCATTTGCAAAAGGAACGCCTTACCAGAGCCTATCAGAAACTTAGACCACTCCGATATGGTCCTTACACCATTACCAAGGCTGTGGGAGACAATGCATTTGAGCTCAACAATCCCCCATTCCTTGGCCTACACCCAGTGTTTAATTGGACCACCTTCGGCCATACTTTCCACCATTACTAGATACATCTAACATTGAAACACAACTCACACCCAGAAAGTTAAATCCAGATTGCATGGAACAAGCTGCAATTGATCATATCATGGACACACAGATCAAGCACACTCACCAACAGAATATCCAACTGTATTGACTTGTCAAAGTAGGTCAACTCCTTCACTAGGGCAAGTGGCTCACCAGGGACCAAGTTCAGTAGAAGTTCCCTCATCTCATGGCAGAACTCAATGCAATGGGGACCATTGCTTCCTAAGGGGGGAGGATGATCCGGGTGGATATTGGTGGCCACCCACCAATTCCACTTGGACCTCCACCATTTCTTCTTTTAGTTTTTTTAGCTTCCTTAATTGTAGCACAATTTACTATTTTTAGCAGTTTTTCTGGTCTTAAGCTTCCGGAGTCATTTTGAGGCCCTAAACGACATTTTTTCTGGAAATATATCGCTAGCGATTTTTTGTTAAAATTGTGTTTTTCATCATAGTCCTTGGAGAGATCTTTCCAATGGGCTATCATGCACATCAAACGAAGATAATATGACCAAGTAGTGACCACGGGAAGTTGGCTGTCCAACTCACCCCAACGGGGCCCATAATCTCTCAGTGTTACATCAGCTCGGGTTAGGGTTTTGGTTGTTTAGGGTTTAATCTTTTTGTTCAATAATAAAAAGGCCCTTGAGCCTCATTGTAAGGTAGTTTAGAGGCATGTAGCCTCCACATCTCTTCTCAGAGATAAGCTACCATCACCCTAGCTGGTTTATTTTCATTTATGTTTGTAAGCATATTTCAGTGTTTTACATTAATGAACTGAAGTATTATTTCCACTGCATCTCTGTGTTTATGGTTATCTTTGTTATTTGTTGCATTCTATTTAAATCCAGATCAGATGTTGTATCACTGCAATCCAACTAAGAAATAAATCGAAGGCTGGTTGGACAGAGGGATTCACGAGTTTGCAGCACAAGAAAACAGAAACCCGTGATTGTCAAAAGAACATTGGTTGGACCGATACCTGTATACGAAGATCAATGAAATATTTTTCACCTCCTTTCCTACTGAGCTATATGAGTGGATCATGAAGCTAGGAGATATCCAAGGAAGGTGGAAACTTGACGGTCCTATTGTGTGGACCCCTGAGCTAGTGTGAAGGTTGGAAGAATCAGAGGATAATATCGCTTGTGCTTTAGATCATTGGCTTGATCGCATCATCATAGGATTTGTGACTGAATTCGTGGTCGATCCCTCAGTTAGCTATAACAAAGTGGAGCGTTGCTTTTTCAAAGGACCGTGAGGTAAGTACGTAAAAACTTTGAATACTTGGATTGAAATGTTGTTGTGCGAAAAACAGGTTATGCAGCTACCTTGATGTTTAGGACTACGCGAAGCGGAAAAAGTTACATAAACGAAGGAAATAAGGGTCCAGAGTATAGTCCCTTGATTTCACCTCCGCGAAGAGATAAAGAAGGAATAACGAAGGTTTCTCCGCAAAGCGCTATTCAGTTGATAAGACAAGGATTCATGCGAATACCACCTCTGCCCACACCACCTACGTCTTCACCACCATCACCTCCAACTTCACCTGTACCACCTCCACCTCCATCGCAGTTCAGTATGGAATACACAGTGAAGTTGTCTTTGTTCAAAGGCTTGGGAAATGAGGACTCGGACCAATTTTGGTTCATTGTAAGGGCTGTATTGGAAGCTCAAGGTGTTACATATGGTCATATAAAGAAAGTGACACTGGTTAGTGCTCTACAAGATTGTGTGCTAACCTAGTACATTAAGTACTCCAACGATAACCTGAATGCTAGAGTAACAGACATCCAAGCAATACTAAATAGGGAATTTAGCAGGCCTAAATCTGAAGCACAGTCGATTGTGGGATTCAAAGAGATCGCGATGTGACCAGGCGAGACACCTTGGGAATTGGATCAAAGATTGAAGTGTCAAATCTGCGAAACCAATATGAATTTGACAGATGGACAACATTGAGAGTGGTTTGTGGCTTCACTACTACCACACTTAAGGAGTGCGCTGTCGCAGCAAAAGATAACAACTCAGGCAGAGGCCTTGGAAATTGCCATGAGACTACATGAGACTTCGAATCAAGATCCTAATCTAGGAGTTCAGCAGATCCACGTGTAGCTGCAGAATATGTCCCTTGAGATGCAAGGTTTGAAGCAGGACAGGACAGTTCGACCTGAGGTACGCGAGGAGGTATGGTTCTTGAAATGCAAAAGCCAGGGTCATGACAAAGACCATTGCTCGGTCTTTGAAAATTACCTTGCAGGAGAAGGATTGATGCATTTAAGGCCAAAATATCACGCAGGACCTAGCACAATGCTTGCTTTATGGTGTGGTATCTGTCAGGTAGCCGGAAAACATGCAACAAATGATAGTCACTTGTTATAAATGTATGCACAAGCACTGTAACAGTTGTTCTGTAACTTTTGTTGGTCAGTAGGACATGATGAGAAAACTTGCAAGAGTTATGAATTGATGATGGATAGAACTCCTGCTTACGAGCTTCAGGCTGAAACATGGCCCCTTGATCAGAATGTAGGGACGGTGTGGACGGGATTTCAGGGGCGCAGACGAGGTCGAGGTGGAGGAGGACTTGGTAGGGGTCAAGGATAGTTGATTTGCTATAATTTTGAGGGGCCAACACATTATGCCCACAATTGCACTAATCCAACGAGCTTGTCGTGCAAGTATTGCACATTGTTTGATCATGAAACAAAAGATTGTCCTACATTGATAGCTAGGATACGTGACAAAGGGGCGCTACCACCTACCCCGACTAAGAAGCTACAAATGATGAAATCTAAGCCACGCGAGGAAGATCCAAATGTAAATATAGTGCTCTGAAGTGGAATCGTGACAGGAGATGACAAGGGGAAACAGCCAGAAGACAATACATGGGTTTGCGAAGCCCCAACAAAAGAGGCTGAGTTTGATTTGGAGCGCACTCGTGAATCATTCATGGATGCTAAGAAGAGCTTCGCTGAGGCCTCTACTTCACAAAGAAAGGATAAACTGGAGCTGAAGATGGACCCCTCTATTCTCACAACTTTCCTGGAAACATGTATGAAGTTACTGCGCGACAGTAAGGCTGTGAAAGGGTTACAAGAACTTATCAATAGATGTGCTGGGACCGTGCTAGGTGAATCACGTGTAGTCTGAAATATTGGTAAGCATAAGACAAGGATAGGGCGTGAAATGAGACTCACCGCGCAGATCGAAGAATACAAAATGGATCAAGTAATTCTGGATTTGGGATCAGATGAAAATGTTCTACCGAAACAGACATGGGAGCGAATGGGGAGACCTGCAATGCAATGGTCTCTAATTCAGCTAAGGATGGTGAATCAACAAAAAATCATACCCATGGGGCAACTGTAGGGAGTGATTTTGGATATTGAGGGAGAGATAGTGTTGGCAAATTTTGAAGTAATAGAGACTGTTGATGATAGCAATCCCTACCTTGCGCTCTTGGGAGTTGACTAGGCTACTGATATGAACGGGGTAATCAATTTGAAGAAGCGAAAGATGATTTTTGAGAAGGACAGGACATGAAATGAGACTCAGTGCATAGGTGGAGAATACGAAATGGATCAAGTCATTCTAGATTTGGGATCTGATGAGAATGTTCTATCGAAATAGACATGGGAGTGAATCGAGAGACCTGCACTGCAATGGTCTCCAATTCAGCTAAGGATGGTGAATCAACAGAAAATCATACCCATGGGGCGGCTACAGGGAGTGATCGTGGATATTGTGGACAATCATACCCTTTCACAAAGGCACTGAAGGGAGGCTTAGTTTGATTTGGAGCACGCTCGTGAAGCATTCATGGAATCTAAGAAGAGCTTCGCTGAGGCCTCCACTTCAGGAAGCAAGGATAAAATGGAGTCGGAGATGGACCCCTCTATGCTCACAACTTTCTTGGAAATTTGTATGTTGTTACCACGTGATAGTAAGGCTATGAAAGGGTTACAAGAACTCATTAATAGATGTGTTGGGACCGCGCCAAGTGAATTACGTGTAGTCTGAAAGATTGGTAAGCATAAGACAAGGACAGGGCGTGAAATGAGACTCACTATGTAGATCAAAGAATATGAAATGGATGAAGTCATTATGGATTTGGGATCAGATGAAAACGTTCTACCGAAACAGACATGGGAGCGAATGGGGAGACCTACGATGCAATGATCTCTGATTCAGCTAAGGATGGTGAATCAGCAAAAAATTATACCCATGAGGTGGCTATAGGGAGTGACTGTGGATATTGAGGGAGCGAGAACGCTGAAAGATTTTGAAGTAATAGAGATTGTTGATGATAGAAATCCCTACCTCATGCTCTTGGGTATTGAATAGGCTATTGATATGAACAGGGTAATCAATTTGAAGAAGCAAAAGATGATCTTTGAGAAGAAATCGCTGTGCTTAATAATACCCCTGGATCCTGCTGAAGGATCACGCTATATAGAACCAGTCAACGATTATGAGAGTGATGATGATCTGGAATTCATCTATAAGATAATAGCGCAGGACCAAGACTGGGTGAATCCCACCACGGATGGAAGGATTACATGGGAGCGCGAGAGTTCTTGCACTTCGGATTCCGATGAAGAAATAGAATGATGGTTGAATCGATTACATGAAGTAACTACGTTGAATTACAACATGATGACATGGTCGTTGCGCTGTTTGTTATCAGAGGTAAGAAATCTGCTTACTTATGATGGATTGAATAAGGTAGATATCTTTTTGGATGCATTTGAAAGGGAGGTTCTAGAAGAGCAACGTTTCCAGGCCTTGGACTGGGCACTGCGCACTACACCTACAAGATGGTGGGGTACACAAAAGGGAAGCTTTGATGATTGGCGTGAATGTAGGAGAATGATGAGAGCATGATTTAGGAAGCCTAAGATGCAACTGACAGAAGAGTATGATGGGCAGAATGATCCATGCGTGCATTTGGCCAAATGGACGCAGGCCTATGGAGAAAAGCCACAACCTGAATGGGTGCACCTATTCTGTCATACCGTGGATGTTATACCAATGAATTAGCATATAGAAACAGAGCTCCACCATGGGACATGTGAATGGGATATCCTGTGCGAAGGATCCATGATGACATTTAGTTTTGAGGATGGGTTTGACAGTATTGATGAAGCACTACAAGAGGTGAAAGTAGCCATCTTTAGGAACTCGCAGGATCCTTTAGACCTAACGCATCCTGAATGGGCTACTCAGATGAGTCGCGGACTAGAATGTTATAATGTAATTGCTGAAGAGGAGGATGAGGATTCGTGGAAGATTAACATTCCAGAAATAGAGGGCCACCACGAGGTTTAAGTACTGCAGATTGAGAACCCTTATATAACCGCGCTGGTGAGAACTAAATAAGTGAACATTGGTACAGAGGCAGAACCCAAATTCGTGAATATTGGAGACTATTGGGACGATGTGACGATGGATAAGGTCGCTGAATTACTCTATGAATACCAAGACTTATTCCCTACCAAGTTTGCGAATTTTAAAGGAATAATCAGAGATCTAGGAGTGATGAAGATCATGTTAAAACTTGATGTGAAGCCAGTTAAGCAAAGGCCTTACTGCCTGAATTCGAAATACAAGGAAAAGGTCTGCTTAGAGCTAGACAAAATGTTAGTAGCAGGCATCATTGAGCTTATGGAGGAATCCAATTGGGTAAGCCCAATGGTGGTGCAAGAGAAGAAGCAGAAGGATGAGATAAGGATATGCGTGGATCTCAGAAAATTGAATGATGCTTGTGCGCATGATCCTTTCTGTAATATCCCTAACCCAGAATATTCCTCAAGCCCTAGCAAAATCTCAACCAGGAAAATGCACAAGTGGTATAGTAGCCGAGAAAATCACAGAGATATAATGATAGAGATATAATAGTAGTGCAACAACAATAATGAACATATGAAATATAAACAGATACACACGAAATGCAGCGAGAAATGCTAAGCCATTTTATTATACTGAGTAAAGGAATGAGTACAGAGGTGATCAAAAGGATGGCACCATGACTTTCACAAGACAAGTGAAGAAATACACTCAGAATAACAAAGGAACGACCTCACATTGATCTGTGTCCCAGCTGTTGGAAAACTGCCATGCTGCTGGAAATCGAATGAGGATTTGGGGCTGATCCCCTCCTCAGAAAAGGCTGAAACTCTGGAATCAGACTTTACTCAAGAAACCCAGAAAAACCCAGAAATATTTTCTGAAATGGCCAACCCCCGAAAATCACCCCCTTGGGGTTTTGCGCAGTTCCTCAAAGATGCTAATGAAACTGCTGCTGAAATGCTGATGAAACTAATGCTGGAATGCCAATGGAAATACCTTGCCTGAGCAAGCACTCGAAGTCCCCTGGGGCTAAGGGTGAAATCTCTGAACGGAGACACAATGCACTAAACAGTGCTGCAGACTAGCTAAACAACTAGCGTGCTCTAAGTCAAAATGACTATCACAAATGCTCATAACCGGAATGATCAAAATGAGGGGGCTCCTCTATCCTTCATAGCCTTTGCCTCTTTCAATCCCAAGGCTCACCTCCTCCTACGTGATTCCTCTCTTGCCACATGTTTCTTCCCTCCTATGCAGTCACTCCATGTGTCTGCGTGGGCTCCATTTCTGCGTCCCCCTTTGGCCCCCTTGGCTCCCCTCTAAGTCACAACGTTGTGCTACTAGGAAGTGATTTTTTTAATTCTAAAAGTGATTTATGTCCCCCGTCCTCGCTTTTTTTATTTATAAATAACTATAGAAGGCAAAAATTGAACAAAATCGAATATTCCAATTAGCCATGGCTAGTTAGGAATATTACAGTCTCCCCCGGAAAAATGTTGCTTGTCCTCAATTAACTGAAGTGATGGACGCTACAAGATCTTCTCACTCTACCAAGTGGCATCCTCATCCGAAAAATTCTTCCACCTCACCAAGAATTCCCGGACCGTCTTGCTCTGCAGCTGCCTCTCCCTGGTATTAGTGATAGCCTTCGGCTGCAATACCAAATGCCCCTCATCATCGATGGGTGGTAGCTCATCTGTCACTGTCACCTGCTGCCCCAATATATTTTTTAGGAATGATACATGAAAAACGTTATGAATCTTGCTGCCTTGGGGCAACTCCAACTCATATGCAACTTGTCCAATCCTGCGTATCACCCTGTATGGCCCATAAAAGTGGGGCTTGAGATTCTCAGCCCCCTTTTGCTTCAATGATGACTGTCAATATGGCTGTAATCATAGGTAGACCATGTCCCCTACCTCGAAATGTCTCTCCACTCGACCCCTGTCGATATACAGCTTCTGCTGGTTCTGCACTATAGCCATGTTATCCTTGAGAGCTCAGAGGATATCCTGACTCTCTTGGATCCAAATCTTGGCTCTAGGAGCCTTTCTATCACCAAACATCACGTCAGAAAAAGATAAATGATGATACCCATATAAGGCATAGAATGGTGACATACCAATGGACATGTGATGTGAAGTATTGTAGTAGTACTCCCCTAGATGCAACCACTTCAGCCATGCTTGCTGCTGCCCACTGACATAGTTACACAAGTAGCCCTCCAGCCACTTGTTAACTATCTCTGTCTACCCATCCGTCTGTGGGTGATAATTGGTACTCGGTGTCAACTCCGTACCCACCAACAGGAAAAGCTCCTACCAAAACCCACGCATGAAACAACTGTCCCTATCACTGACGATGGTCTTAGGAAGACCATGTAGCTTGAAAATCTCTCTGAAGAACAACTCGGCCACTTGTGCTGCTGTATAATGTGTGGATATGGAAAAAAAATGTGTGTACTTTGTCAGTCAATCAACGACGATAAAGATACAATCCTTGCCCTATACCATGGGCAACCCTGTGATGAATTCCATCGAAATACTCTCCCATTTCTCGTCGAGAATGGGAAGAGGCTACAATAAACCCACAGGATGGCTCATCTCTCCCTTGTTCCTCTGGCAAACATCGCAACCTTCCATGAGAACCTCTCTCTAATGGCCCTGTAGGTTTTGGTAAGCCCCTGATGTCCTGACAAAGGTGAATCATGTGATGCCTGGAGTATCTTCTTCTTGAGTTGAGACCCCTCAGTCAAGAAGATCCGATCCCTGTAATAGATGATCTCATCGACCACCCTGTACCTGTCATCTGCCACCTGCTCATCCAAAACCTCACATGCAAACCTGTCCTTGGAGTACTCTACTAAGAGTCGAGCCCTCCAGTCTGTATCCAAGCTCATAAGAGACAACGTGGTCGGTCTACGTGAAAGGGCATCTGTTACCACGTTGCTCTTGCCCTTGACATACTCAATGTCAAAGTCATATGCTTGGATCTTACTGATCCACTTCTGCTGCCTCTCTTGTAGTTGCTTCTGCTCCAAAAAGAACTTGAGGCTATTGTGATCAGTCCTCACCCTGAACTTGTTACCCACCAAATACTATCAGTACTTAGCCAATGCATGCATGATGGCCAACATCTCCTTGTCGTATATAGAATACAACCTCTCGTGCCGAAGGAGCTTCCGACTCTTAAAGGATATAGGGTGACCTCCCTGCATCAATACTGCGTCGATCCCCTCTTCCAACGCATCACACTCTAAAACAGATGACTGCGTGAAATCTAGCAATGCAAGCACTGGGTAGCTGCTCATAACCTCCTTGAGCCTATCAAAGGCTCACTGTGATGTATCCGACTAAGTGAAAGCCCCCTTCCTCGTCAAATTTGTCAGGGGTGCAGCAAGCTGTGAGAAACCTTTGACAAACTTCTGGTAGAAAGTACAAATTCCAATGGATCCTCGAAGTTCTGTCACGTTTCTCGGCTTTGGCCATTCTTTGATGGCCCTGATCTTCTCCTCGTGGACCTTCAGTCCGTCCACCCCTATGATGTGTCCCAGATATAACATCTCCATCAACCCAAACTCACACTTGGAGAAATTTGCAATAAACTGCTGCTCCTGTAAGATACACAATACTATCTCAATGTGCTGGAGATGCTCCTCCCAAGTCCTGCTATAAATGAGAATATCATCGAAGAATACCAACACAAACTTCCTCAAGTGACTACGGAAGATGTGATTCATGCAGGACTGAAATGTAGCGGGGGCATTGGTTAGCCCAAAAGGCATCACTAAGAACTCAAAGTGCCCATAGTGACACCTAAAGGCGGTCTTGGGAATGTCCTGCTCCCTCACGCGAATCTAATGGTACCCAGATCTCAAATCAATCTTTGAGAAGTAACGTGCCCCTCTCAACTCGTCCATCAACTCATCGATCCTGGGTATGGGGTACCTGTTCTTTAGGGTCTTCTTGTTCAGGGCCTTGTAGTCAATGCACATCCTCAGTGTACCGTCCTTCTTCTTCACTAACACCACAGAAGAAGCAAAAGGACTCGTGCTCAGTTGGATATGCCCAAGGGCCAACAACTCCTAGATAGCCCACTCAATCTCATCCGGATAGGCCTTGGGGTGCCTATAGGGGGTGGTAATCACGGCCTGTATCCCTGCTCGAGCTCGATGGTGTGCTCAAACCCCCGATCTAGTGGCTGTCCTGGTGGAATCACCCCAAACACTATGGCATACCGATCAAGGATAGACTGTATCTCTGAGTGTACCGTCTGCCTTATAGTCCCTGCCTCTGATGCACGTAGCTCCACTGCCCACTCTTTGTCTCCTTTTCGGAAGATTGCCTCCATCTGATGAGCCGAAATAGTTTGAGGTGGATATGTGTGCTTTCCCCGTATCTTCTCATGCCTCCCTGTCTTCTCATCATCCCACTCCATCTCTAGGGCCTTCCAATCTGTCGTGACCTTCCCTAGAGTGATAAGCCACTAAACAGCCAGTATCATGTTGGTGTCTAGAATATCGACCACGAAAAAGTGGTCAGTCAATGTGTAGGTGCCCATTGTCACTGAAAGCTCTGGAACATAACAAGCACATGTCATGGTCTGATCTCCTGAGACCAAGACTGAAAACCCATCAAAGCTCTCTGTCTGTATACCTCTCTGCTTAACCATCTGGGCATCGATGAAGTTGTGGGTCGCCCTATTGTCAACTAAAACTAATAATCTATGGCCACATACTGTCCCTCGCACACGTAGCATCATATACTTTGGAACTCCTCGCAATGCTGCTAGGGTCCATCCAGTGGGTGCAAAAGATGCACCACTTGCTGCAGGCGGTGGTGGTGGTAAAGGACATTGTATGGCATGGCTATCTCCTGTCTCCACATCATCCTCGTCATCCTCCTCTCCACTGCTCTCGGAGAAGATCTCAATAAAATGTGCTTTACCAGCAGCACATCTATGTCCTGATGCCCATGGCTCCTGATAAGTGAAGCACAACTGCTTCTTCTTCAGCTCCCTCCTGGCATCATCATCAAGATGTGCTCGTCTTGGATTCCCCTTTGGAGGTGGAATCCTCACATCCTTCCCCTTAGACTGGAAATTTTGTCTCTGGAGAGGCGTCCGGGTCCTGGGTAAGACATCCTGTAAGTCCCGGGTCCTGCTGATAGCGTCCTGGTGTGTGGCTGGTCTAGTGGATCAGACTAAACTACGAAGTGGCTTTGCTAACCCTTCAACATACATATAGACCCTCCGCGCCGTGGATAGGTCTGGCACCATCATAGAGACCCTCAAGAAATCTGCAATGTAGGTCTCTGGGCTCCCTGTTTGTTTGAGCCTTGTCAGCTCAACAAAATGCTGCTTTGGATCCCTCTGATCAAATCGCTCCATCAGGCTCCTGGTAAACTCGGCATATGTCATCACTGTGGAGTGCCCTAGTGTAACCATCCCATGAAACCACCAATCCTAGGCCTCACCATCCAAATGCAATGTTGCCACCTTGATGGCCTCTGTCTTCGACATCTGGTTAAGCTGGAAATAAATGTCCAGCTTCTTCACCCAAGACTTTGCAGAATTGTTTGATGAACCATAAAACGTAGGCAAGTGGAATCTATTCGCTGCACAGTGGGTGTCACCATCATGGTAATGCCGGTACCCTCTATGATGGTCGCGGGGTTTATTATCCTGCTGGAGCTGAACAAAATCTCTGAATGAGAGGGCTTCCCTGAACTCCTGCCCATAGGTTTGGTACTTTGCAAAATAATTGCCCATATGTCCGAGCTCTGTCTCTTGCTAGGCTAAGGCCCTCGTGTCGGCTCCTAAGAAAGTGGGCATGGTAGAGCGTGTAGGGGCATGTGAGGCCACCTGCTGCGTAGTATCACACTGCTTTGGCAAATGGTTGGATGCGCTCGATCCCTCACCAACCTGAGAAACCCGTGGGCTCTCACGCTGTCTGGCCTCTACTGCCGTGAATCTCTGCCCCATGACCTCAATATGGCTCGATAGATCCTGCACAGATTTGAGGAGCATATCCGCAAATCTCTTCCTATCATCATCTACCATCGAATCCTCCTGCTCCGCATCCACCACAGGCTCCTCCTGTTCTGCGTCCACCACTGGAACACAGTCTCCCTCTCCGTAAGTGTTCTCCAACCTATGCCCAGTGTCTCTGTATCTCTGACCTCTGTAACAGATATAGGGTTTTTCCCCCGGTGTCATAGATTGCTAGCTCCATAGGCTGAGCCAGATCTATGCTTAATACCACTGTAACATCCCTAAACCGGAATATTACTCAAACCCCAGCAAAATCTCAACCAGGAAAAAGCACAAGTGGTATAGTAGCCAAGAAAATCGCAGAGATATAATGGCAGAGATATAATAGTAGTGCAACAACAATAATGAACATATGAAATATAAACAGATACACACGAAATGCAGCGAGAAATGCTAAGCCATTTTATTATACTGAGTAAAGGAATGAGTACAAAGGTGATCAAAAGGATGGCACCACGACTTGCACAAGGCAAGTGAAGAAATACACTTAGAATAACAAAGGAATAGCCTCACACTAATCTGCATCCTAGCTGCTGGAAAATTGCCGTGCTATTGTTGCTGCTGGAAATTGAATGAGGATTTGGGGATGCTCCACTCCTCAGAAAATGTTGAAACTTTGGAATCGGACTCTACCCAAGAAATCCAGAAAAACCCAAAAATATTTTCTGAAATGGCCGACCCCCGAAAATCACCCCCTTGGGGTTCTGTGCAGTTCCTCAAAGACGCTGATGAAACTGTTGCTGAAATGCTTGTTGGAGAGGTAAATCCCCTCTATGGATAGAGGCGATCCCTACTAGCCCAGAACGGGTCTAGCAACAATCAAACAATGCTACCACGCAAGTCCCTAATTGCAAATAAAAGGTAGGTGATGAAGATCTACTTGGATTCCAACGCTATTGTTCATAGAAGAGACATCACCCTCGCTCCTTTGCTTTGGCCAGTCACAATCCTCCACGATCTCCGTGAATGGACACCTGCACACAAAAAGAACAACACAAACACAAGCGTGAAATCTAATAAATGCAATTATACATCAGTCAGAAAGGATATAACTCAACATCAATCATTACAAAGACAATGAGAGTGGAACCATAATGATAGTCATCTATTATTAATAATCAACAAAGGAGAATACAACCATAGTTATGAAGTCAAGTCCTCCTTTGGCTGGGTGCTCAGCTACACAAGTCTTGCAAAGCTTGAAGGGATGGGGAACAAGCCTCTCTCTCTTTAGTGACAAGATCTCCTCACTTAGGTTAAGCCTTATGAACACAAATAAGGCTCTTGCAACTCTAATCTCTTGATATCTTCCTTTCAGCACCAGTACTACCACCACTACTAGCTTGCTTAAGGTATGGAGACAAGCTTTTATAGATGAAAGAGGAAAAGATAAGATCAATCACAATAATCATGGATTTGGCTTTATCACTTGGAAACTTCCATGGAAGGGTGGAAAACTACTTCCCATTCAAGGAAATTCGAAGCCAAACCATCCTCACCTAACATAGATTCAGTTGGTGAATGAGTTGGAGAGAAATTTCGGAAGTTGATTTGTTAAAAACTTTGCCCAAATAGGTTGGCGCGATTGCGACTCTGGGATAGATCGCTAACTGGCGCGGGAAGAACACAGTGAACCCGCGCTAATGTAAAAAGGGCTATTTTTATGGGCAAGCTGCAGGAGATGTCTTCAGGGCATGTGAAGCTCATATTCAGAGGGGAATGATGCAAGTGGTTTCAAGACTTGTCACTTCTCACAAGTCCCGGAATGAGTCCTCCAAGGTGCAGGAGAGGGGTAACAGGGACGGTGACAAACGGTGACAAATTACTGTGTAACAGAT
>APFE031581910.1:11089-71634 GCA_000404065.3 Pinus taeda
TAGTTCATTGAGAACTAGATAGCTTGAGAGTTGATTCTTTTTGTATTGTGAAGAGGATTTCCACTTGATTGATAATACATGGTTGGGGTTTTATGCTAGTGCTTTCCCCTGGATATATCTTGTTTTATTTGTGATTATTTCTCTTGATTAGTTATGCATGTTTCTACTTGATGTTGCTCATGAATTCGATTATGCTTCCGCTTAATGTTTTGTAGAAGTAGAACAAGTATTATGCTTTAGGAAATTGTATATATCGGTTTGTTCTACAGGTTAAATTTCTACATGGTATCAGAGCGCAAGTGATCAAGCAAGAACAGTATACTAGCAGGAGAAATTCAAAGTTTATTATTCGGGATATAGATCTCAGGTTCTTATCACATCTATTTCATCGATGGTGTTCTATGGTTTGAGGCTTGAGTATGCCCTTGATGGTAGCTCAAACTATATAGCTTGGAAGGATCGCATGGAGGTAGTTTTGGAAGATAATGGCCTTAAGGATTTCAATGATCAAGAAATTCCTAAGCTTACTGACAAGACTGAGCAGGTGGAATGGAGGAAGTGTGTGGCTAGAGCTAGGAGAATTCTCTTGGAGGGAGTGCAAGATCACATTGTCTCGAGCCTCCATGGGAAGGAGACTCCACATACAATGTGGAAAACATTGAAAGATTTATATCAGAATAACAGTGATCAGAGGAAGCTGGCACTAAAGGACAAACTTCGAAAGATCAAGTGTGAAAGGGATGAGACGATCTCTATGTATCTGACCAAGCTCATCACATGCAAGGATGAGCTTGCAAGTGTAGGGGTCATGACATCAGATGAGGATATGGTGAGTCTAGCACTCCTTGGCCTTCCTAAGAGTTGGCATAGCTACCAGGACTCAGTGAATGGAAGGGAGAAACTGCCATATTGGGAATGACTATGGTCGTATTTGATGCAGGAGGAGATCAGATGGAGCACCAGAGATAGTTCTTCATCCATGCATGATGAGGAGAACTATGCCTTAGTGAGTAAGGCGAAGAAGGGGAAGGAGAAGGTTTCTCTTTCTGAATCTAGTTCTTCCAATTATGGGAAGAAGATTGACAAATCGAAAGTGCGATGCTTTCGTTGTCATGAGGTTGGCAATTATGCTGCAAATTATCCATGGAGGAAATCCAAGAAGGGATCTGGGGAAGGATCTGAAGGTGAGGCACTTGCTTTCACACTCTTCACATGCATGGTTTCATCCATGATGGGAAGTGGTTGGTTTCTTGACAGTGGAGCTTCTTTCCACATGACCGGTGACAAGAGTTTATTCAGTACTTTGGAGGAGAAAGATCTCTAGATACTCATAGCGATGGATAATGATGAGAAGTATAGTGTCTCAGGTGTAGGCATGGTTATTTTTTAGAGGGAGCATGGATCTCACCTTACCTTCATTGATGTCAAGTATGTACTAGGACTGAAGAGAAACTTGGTTTCAATCGCGATGCTGGAAGATAGAGTCTATGATGTAGTCTTCAGTAACGGAAAGGTTTTCCTTAGACACATCATCACTAGATAGGTGAAGCAAATTGGTTCACGGGTCAAGAACCTATATGCTCTTGAGGTTCAAAATGCATGCAAAGCCTTGAGCAGCAAGGCAACTGATGGAGACTTGGTGGTTGAGAGGGAGGGTATATTACCTCTCAACATACAGAGCCAGAAGAAGTCTCAGGAAATGGTGGAGGAGCCAAGATTGGTGCGGCAACTTCAGGAGGTTGTGGAGCAGCCACAATAGGGGAAGCTGAGAGGAGATCAAGTAGAGACATCTAATCATGCAGAGACCTCTAGTAAGCAGAAAATTCGATCCAGGTGGGCTGAGGGATCACATGCATCCATACCTCCAGGTGGGAGGTGCGGTGATGTGGATTGATATTCCCAAGGAGGAGGGGCAGGATCCTTGAGGGTACCCAACCTCTTGGATGAGACCTTGCTACAGGAGCCCCGATGTGGAGTAGTAGAAACTGATTGATTGGGTAGAGACAGATGCGGATGGAGCGGCAAAGAGAGCAACAGTGCAAGGAATCCCAGGACAGCGCATAGCTAGCAGGTTGCAGCAATGCAAGAGGCACAAGTGTTTTGCACAGTGCTATGTGGCACAGAGAGGTGTGCAATGGTGCGAGATGCATGGAGATGTTGCAGTAGCACAGATGTCAGAGAGGGAGCACTTGTCAGCAGCAGGTAGACCTTCAGCATCAGAGTATGTTCCTAGCCCAACAGAGGGGTCAGTTGGGAGTGTTCTTGTTCCAAGTGTTGTTGGAGCAAGTGGACCGAGTAGATGTGTTGCAGGCAGAGCATTCCAGAGGTACAGGATAGGGGTTGCAGATAATCCATATCTTGTTAAGAGGGAGTGTTGAAAATGCAACAAGATGATGGAGCTTAGTGAAAAGAAGTCACCTTCACTAAGTGTGCGTGCAGGCTATTTTTGGCGCAAAGTCTATTTTTAGACTATGTCTATTTTAGACATGTGGATCATGGTCTATGAGTTACAGGATGCTATTTGTGGATTATTGGTCAAGTTGGTAAAAATAGATGGACCTCTATTTTTAGACATATGGGCGGAGTCTATTTTTAGACTGCCAGTCTAAATATAGAACAGTCGAATATTATTAGCTCTTAATAATATTTGGACTATAAACATTATCTTATTCTCTTGGAGCACTTCAATTCGAGCTACGGATGTGGCATATGCAACTTCCAAAAGGAAATACGCTTTTCTAATGGGTTAGTTGAGCTATTGCATGAAGGACTTCAGTTAGAACTTCAGTGATTGAGTTCTGTGGAGTTGATTGAGGAGTTGATGGAGTTGTGTTCAGTTTGACTTAGTGAACTAGTTGTATTTAGTCTAACTAATCAATAGACTAAGTGATGAGTGGTGTGAATTAATTAATTATTAATTCATTAATTATTAACTCATAAAGCAACTGAGGAATACATCAGTTAACTCAGTGCATGGACAGTTCAGTGGAGACAAGTGTTAGAGGTGAGTGAAAGGGCAAGACAGCTGTCAGTTGTGACTATAGTTGTGCATGAGATTTTCGCATGCATGGACTGAGTATTGCCAATGAGGATTGCATAGTGTTACACAAGGGAAATACGAGTTTGGTTCAGCCATTCTCATTTTATTCTCACGCAGGATTGCGTAGTGGAGGCAGGCAAGCAGCGGAGGAGATTTGAACCTGTGATTGATTCAAATCTGAGCTAGTTTGTGTGTAACAGGTGGAGATAGTACTGAGTACTTGTGAGGAGTATTGTACTATGTATTGTTACATGTTCTCAATCAATATAATATACAGATAGTTGGGGGTTTTCAGCTGCATGCTTTCCCCGTGGTATATTGTGTTGATATGTGTGATTGATGCTTCAATGTGCGCATGCGATTGTTTCTTAATTCCCCAAAATTGATGATCAACGTAGAAGAGGTTATGTATTATGCATGATTCCACAAATAGTGTATAATCAAGATAATCTCTGTGAATAAGTGTCATATTATTCAAAATTTCTACAAAAACACAAAAACAAGCATCTTGCAACAAACTTAGTCACTTCTTTCTTCAATTCGACCAATGATAGAACTCCTTAACAACTGTCAGCGTCTTTTGATATCTTGGGTGGCGTGAATATTGCTTGAAATGAAACTCTCTCAAGATAAGCTTCTTCAACTCACCATTGTTAGGCACATAGATCATGTTCTTAAATCTAACCAAGCCATATGTCATGAGGTGATACTCCTCATCCATATCACCTTCACCCTATTGTTGTAATGTCTACTTCAACTACTAGTACTTTTCATCATGCTTTCATACATGCAAGATACACTCCTACAAATATATCCCATTAGAGATCATAGTAGAAATAGGGTTCACCTGCGCTCTCCTACTGAGAGCATCTGCAACCCTATTCTCTTTTCCCTTAATGTACCAATCTCAAAGTCAAACTCATTGAGGGTAGCCAACCATCTAGCTTGCCTGGCATTCAGATTGGGTTGGTCAAACAAACACCTCAGTCCATTTCGATCACTCATTAGAAAAAAAAACCTTCTGCTAAGTAGATAATGTCTCCACATATTCAATGCATGAATGATAGCTACCAACTCAAGATCACGAGTCACAAAGTTTTTCTTGTTCTCATTCAACTTCCTTGATTCATATCAAACCACCTGTCCCTCTTGCATTAGGACTCCACCAAATCCTTCCTTACATGCATTTGTACAAACCACAAACTCCTTATTTGGATCTCCAATCTTCAAAACCATAGAATTAGTAAGAAAATGCTTCAACTGATTAAAACTAGCTTGACACTCTGCTTCCCATTCAAACTTATTTCCTTTTCTCTACAAGGATGTGATAGGATATCTAATCTTAGAGAAGTTCCTAATGAATTTCCTATAATAACCTGCTAGTCCCATGAATGATCCGACCTCGTCCACATTCCTAGGAGTTGGCCACTCCATGATAGCTTTAATATTTTTTGGATCCACTATTATCCCTTCCTTGGAAACAAAATGTCTCAAGTAATTAATCTGATATTGAAAGAAACTGCACTTGCTGAGCTTAGCATACAATTGATTCTCTCTCAATAATCTCAACACTACTGCAAGGTGCTCTACATGCTCTTCCCCATTCTTTGAATATATCAACATATCATCAAAAGACACTATCACAAACTTATCTAGATAAGGGTGCAAAAAATTGTTCATTAAACACATGAGAGTGGTTGGAGCATTGGTAAGACCAAACGGAACCACCACAAAATCATAATGCCCATACCTTGTGTGAAATGAAGTTTTATATATGTCTTCTTCTTTGATGTGCACCTAATGATATCCTAATCTCATATCAATCTTTGAAAATATCGCATCTCCCTCCACCTGATCAAACAAATCAACAATCCATGACAATGGATACTTGCTCTTGATAGTCACTTTATTTAGCTTCCTGTAATCAATGCATAATCTGAGAGTACCATCCTTCTTCATTAGAAACAATATTGGTGCACTCGAAGGTGACACACTTAGCCTAATGTATCGTTTATTAGGCATTTCCTTAAGCTGCAACTTCAATTCCACCAACTTTGGAGTACTCATCTTTTATTGCATTACTATAAATGGAATAGGTTTACAACCATAAGTAGCAGTTGATCTTGTAGAAGAGCTCCTCCAAGTTTTTACTTGTCCTTTCCTTATCACAATATGCACCTCCAATCACCCTAAATGCATGGAATGATGACCACTCACTACAATAGCATAATGGTATATTTATTCTCCAAAATCCAACCCCTAGCAGGTTGGAAATATATAGAGAAGCAAGGTAAGTTAGGAGTTCTTATCCAATTACCATTATAGGGTAATATATCCACCTTTGATGGAGGGATAGGATCAAAGGGTAAGTGGTTAAAAATCCAATGTGGGGATGTATAGGATCCGAATGATTTATCCAAGGCAAGTAATCTTAACAACTTTTGGAAACCCCTAGAAGGTGAAGCTTCTGGAATCCCAATCATTCTCCCAGATTTCTAGAACTAGCACAAGTGAAAAGGGGAGCAACCTGCTGGTGACCAATGCAGGCCATAGTGGAGCAACCTGCTAGTGAACGCACCTTAGTAGGCTTATAGGGAGCATTTGTCCTTAAACTTAGGGCTTTGTGCAAGATGGTGACAAGGGGGAATAAGATGTTTTTTGATCCCATTAGGAGGCTCAATGATCAGATGTGACAAAATGGCCTATAACAAAATTCCCCCTAAAGCGTAAAGTCAAAGATGATGATTGATGACTGAAGTGCTTTACCTTGTGACAAGTAAGGATCAAGGACAACCGACGAGCTTCATTTGTTACAATACATTTACAACATGACATCTTTGTACACTAAGGGAGGCATACCCATACTCAGCTCAGACGCTAACATAACATGTACAATGATCAAATGACGCATCCACAAATGCAACTGGTGGACCCATGATTGGATGACTGTCAATATGATCATAGCCATCATACATTATGATCTATGTATAATCCTGAAATCGCAACCTGGATGGATGAAACTAGATCTAGGGACTTCTATCTCGTTCACAGGACCAATCAAAGTACAAGTCTAACCATGTGAATTAATGAGTTGGAGTCGAACATGGTGGAAACCATCTGATTAATGACCAAATATGTAATTCGTTAACATACATGAGAGAAACCACTGACGACATTAATGGCTCTCAAGGTACCATAGTACAATCTGTATGTTGTGAATAAATGAGTTGATGTTGAAAACCACACATAATATTTCGGTCGAAGGCCATTGATGTAAACCTGTCATCGAGAGTGAGGAAACTTTCCATTGATGTATGCAAGAACCAAGGTACAAATGAGTGTTTCTAAGTCAACTTCCTGGATGATGCATTGATGTCGATAGAAAGCGACCCATCACAGGAGGGCCTTGATGTATCCCCCATCAACGACAGGAAATGGGTATGATGGTTGAGATAGAATGATCAGAATGATGCCGACATGGAACTAGATCAGGAAAGACGAACATGAAATGAAGGCTTAAGAGTATTGTAGCAAAGATCAACTAAATGACTTCTCTTGAACACACCGATGACACTGAATGGAGTTGGCAGCATTGACCAAAAACCAAGATGGAGGTTATGAAAATGGTATGATAACCAAAAGACAAGAAGATTACCCAACCAAATAGCCACAAATATGAAGTGGAAGAGTGTCATGTTCAAGAGTGACTCGCTGCCTTTAGCAAAATGGAATCCCCTATTTTCCCGATTTCCCCAACCATGCTGGTCAATACCTCTTTATTTGTTAATAAGCTTGAGGAGGATAACATATGCTTAATATGTAATTTCATCCTTCGAATGAATCCGTCCCAGTATATTTAACGAACCCTAACAAGGAGTTGTTCAGCCTTGTCATGTTCGACAAGTCCATCATTGTTTGAATTTTTAACGAGTCTAGTGAAGGTAAAACTCAACATATTTTTCATGTTTAGAGAGTTTGAAAAAGAGGTGAAAAATAAAACTCCAGATGTCCCTTTTCATAGATAGTCCCTTAGGCCCGAAAAGGAAGAAAATAATACCTAAGAGAACCTCTTAGCCATGTTCGACTACGGTATTCCTTTTTCATAACTAGTCTATCTCCGTCCGGAAAAGGGTTAAACTTATACTGAGTAGATGCATTTTCATTTACTTTTACGAGTTTGAAAAGACAAGTGCTCTAAAATGTTTTCATATTTTAGGAGTCTGAAAAGAGCTAAAAGGGGACTCCCGGGGTGTTCCTTTTTCATTGGTTTATAGAGCTCGAAAAAGAGATAAAAGTATACTCTGTGGTCAAAGTAAGTTATTCAAAACATAATGAAAACCTACTAACAACTGTCGACCTACTCAAAGCACCATAAGAAGGATTAAACATACCTGTTTCATAGTAAAAATGAAGCATATTTAGGTCAAAACACTAAAAATGAATAAAATAATAAGAAAATGACCATAAATATTCAAAATGGCTTGCCATTTTTACCATTTCACATTTTACCTTCAACAATGAATATTTGAAGCCTTTTTTCCCTCGATGTTCTACAGTTGATTATGGGCAATCCATGGAACCATTCAAGTGTCATCACTTCCAGGTAGGAACTGAAACCTTTCTCTATATTTCCACGATCCATTTTTGTGATTTCATGCAAGATTTTTAGGGTTTTGAGGTCCCCCGTGGTTCATAAAAAATGCCCTGTGACCAACGCATCCCCACCATGTTGAAAAATGTGTTGCACCTAGGTACAGATACACTACAGGCAGAAGTATAATGCTCTGGTAGATACTGTTGGGGTGCGTTGGGCGCATTTTCCTAAGTTGTTTCTTAGTTTTGCCTCAAATTTTCTCAAGTTTTTTGCATGGGAAAGAGCCTAATGGATCCCTTGTTGATGTTTCAAGTCCCCATTAGTACAAAATGGCATTCATCTGGTGAGAAAGAGGACATGAAGAACATGATTTTAATGCAGCAAATGACCTGACTATTATCCAAGCATTCAAAAACTGTGGGTTATTGAAATTATTCTAGCTTCCCGGTATGAGGCGATAGATGGAGTTGTTGAAGTACCTTGTCTCTTCATAGGATATACAAGCACATACATTCAGGTTTGGGTAGAATCTTCTCAAGATACAAGTAGAGGATATTTACTTTCTGACAGGATTGTCAAAGTGAGGTGCCCCCCTCTCTCTTCTAGGTGGAAGAACTGATAGTGAGACGGTGAAATACTATATCACTACCTATTGCAGACCTTGAGCCCTTCCTACTAGATATGGGAAGATCAACATAAACGATGTAACCCAATTACCTCTGAGAATGATATTGTTCATCATCGCAAGATTGGTAGGCAGCTCAACACTACATGTAGCAAGCAAATATTACATGTAGTATGGGATAGAATGTCTAGAGCCAACAGTATTCAATTGGATCAAAGGTGCCTTGGTCAATTTGAAGGAACAACTTACTAAAGAAAATGAGGGGAACTCGAAAAACTTTGGTTATGGAGCGATCTTAGTCTCTTTTTCTCTAGAGCGGGTGCCACTACTATAACCTCAGCAAATTGTACTTGAGTCCATCGATCAACAGACCCCACAGATAAGGAGGTGGATAGACCATATGAGCCGACATGTAGGCCCATCAGCGATAAACTTTTCGCCAACCTTTGTTGGATGGCTACGCAGGCAGTTCATCATCATTAATGATTATCCTTACACAGGGATGGATTTTCGTGATGAGCCCGAGCTCGAGTTGCGTGAGGGTGAGAAATGGGATGCTTCTGGTAAAATACTTTGACCCTTAAGTTTGTGAAAGTTTTAATTTTTTTTTTTTGTGTTTTTTGATGTTCTCGAGACTAAACTATTTGATGTTTTCATGTAGACATTGGACTTGTTCTACCAGTTAATGTTACATACCTATGTGGCAAAGAGAGACAACCACAGGAGGAGGCAGTGGGACCAATATAGGTCATTGTAGTAGGATGAGATGTGATACGTGATCTAGATGTAGGAGAGATCCTATAAGAGTTGGAGCGCCATATGGAAGGACTGACAAATGAGATTGATGAGACTGTGGTCGATCAACTTCCATTAGGACTTCAGCGACACACAATCAGAGTGCCTAGTCTTGTTGGTCGATTACTGCGCAAGATAGCTCGTGTAGTATCATTTTATCATGAGTACCATTGATTTGTCTACTTAGATGTTTTGCATGTAGTTTTTGTCTCGCCGCACACATTTTTTAAAACCAAACTTTATATATATTTAATGTTTCCTAGTTACTATCCTTCCTTCAATATGATGTGATGTGAATTAAAAGTTATTTACATTCTTTGCAAATTTCGATCTAAAAAAAAATTAGCTAGGGCGTCTACTAATGTGTTCATATTTCTAGAAATATGTTCATACCGTATGAAGTCAAAATGTATTTCCATAAGACACACTCTCAAAACCATGTGAAGGATGGTAGAGTTTCTCACAGAATAGATGTTCATGGGTTGTAGTACTACCAGCTGCGAGCCAAGTCAGATGATTATTAAAAAGATACCCTGTGACGCCAGATGACTATATGGAAGATACCCTGTGAAATATCATCAGAAAATAGCTCAACCATTACACTGTACTCAACGATGTTGTTATTCGAGTGACCAATGCAAATCCCTTGCATGCTCGCTAGCTCGCCATTAAGAGCAAAAATAACCTACGCTACGGAGGATAGGTTCTGAGTACTGCATCTAGCACCATCGGCATAACCAATATAAAGTTTGAGAGAGGTTGACATCTGCAATCCAAAAGTAAACATAATCAACAAAAACCATGGGAAAATCTAAAAAACACACTGCAAACACACTCAAAACACCCATAGATAGTATGTACACAGTGTGCCATGCATGGGATCAAGCATAGTATTTTTTGAGGTACAACCCATTTCTAGGTTGTGCCAATGGAATTCCATCGAGGTCCACTAACTCGTAAGCCCCTTTTGCAAGGACTCGCTTGAAAATGTATGGGCCCAACCACATAGGTTGGAACTTTCCTCGACCTAACTTGTCAGCCTCTTGGCCATATAAGAGAACTAGATCTCCTTCCGAGAAGATTCTAGGCTTGACACTTTTGTCATATTGTGCTTTAACGCATCTTTTATGGGTTTTATTGGTTAATGTGGCATTGCGCCAAGTTTAATCCAAATGAGTTAGATGTAAAAGATACTCCTCCTCTACGGAAGTAGCAAGAAGAAGTTCGATAGCTAGTCTCAACGATGTAATTTCACATTCGATGGGGAGGATCTCTTTTAAACCATACACCAACTGGAAGGGTGTGAATCCAGTAACAATCCTAACTAAGGTTTGATATGCCCGCAAGGAAGCAAATATAAGAAGGTTCCAATCTAATTTGTGGATCCCTATCATACGTTGAAGCATAGTCTTAAGAAATTTATTTATCGCCTCAACTTGCCCGTTAGCTTGAGGATAATAAGGAGTGGGATTTTCATGTGAAAGTCCCAATTTGGTAGATAATTTGATCATATGATTTTGAAAATGCTTCCCGTGGTCAATTATTATTGCTTGCAGAACACCAAACCTAATCATGTGGTTAAAGAAAAAGTACGCAACCGTTTTGCCAATATTATTGAATATAGGCATCGCTTCGGCCCACTTAGTAAAGTAGTCAACAATGACAATAATGTAGCCATGCGCCTCAACCGAGTGAGGGTTACATGTCATAAAATTGATGCCCCATTTCGCAAATGGAACAATGACAATGACGGTATGCAAAGGAGCAGGCGGAGTGCAAAATTTTTGATCATAGATCTGGCACGCATGAAATTTTTGGGCTGCAAGGATACAGTTGCAGAAAATGGTGGGCCAAAAGTAACCGACACGTTAGATTTTTTGCACAGTGGTGTAACTAGATAAATGTCCATCACATGCCCCTAAGTGGTATTCATTCAAGAACTTCTCAGACTCCTCAAGAGTGAGGAACCTCCGTATTATAGTATTGATACCATGACGGTAAAGAGTGTCACGGATAAGCACATAGTTTCTGGATTGGTACCGAGTACATCGCTACTCTGAGTGAGAGGTATTAGGACAAAAAGTCTGGGTCTGGAGATAAATGAGAAAATATCCATACCATGGGTCAGATGATGAGATCAGGAGCAATGACTCATTTGGGATGGAATCTTCAGATGTAGATTCAACATCAAGGGAAGGGATGGAATTTGATTTACGAATGACTTGACACACCCATTTCTCGGAGAATTCGACACAAAGTCACAAAACCAATTTAATTTTAAACTCTTTGATTTTTGCAGATGCAAAAATAATTCAATTATTGGAAATAAAAAATTTAATTCATAATGTAACATACAAAATTACAAAAAGAAATTTTTTAACCACAAAAACGAGAAATGTTGATACCTCATGTGTATCGATATACATGACAAATTCAGTGTTTTCTGTTAATAAGAGAATAGACATCAGAACAACTAAAAATAAATAAAAACCAACAAATTTGAATAAACTACACAAGTCAAGGAACATAAACCAACACTGTGTCATATACTTTCAACATAACACAAATGCATACACTATTACCTATATCAAAACTAATACACACGACACACTAAATAATTAGCAATTGAATAGACCATAGGTAATCATAATCCATTGATTTAATATCAACTTTATGTGTCATTAAAAACAAAAATTTACCATACAGAACATGTTCGAACTAACTTTAATCATAATAATCAACTAATAAAATTGTGAAATGCGAATAGGAAACCAACAAATGAATCAATTTATAAGCTTGCAGTATGGTACAACTTATGTATTCTTGCACTACTTCTGACATCCAAAATTTAATAGAAAAACTATTGAGACACCATTGAAGATGCAAGCTCAACTTCGAAGATAATAATTTATGTAAGGCCACAGAAGCTCGAACAATACTCCAAGCTCTTAAACGTAATTTGCAAAGAGAAAATGCTACATGATCCGTTGCTTTTTCTATCACTGCAAATAGCATTTCCCCCCCTCACTATGCTAGCTATTTCAAATGTTTGTAGTCTTGTTTCCCTAAAAATTACCACCTTTCACTATTTTGCGTCTGAAACACACTACAAAGATAAATCCACCATTCATATTTTTTTATCATCCCAATGTTTGTCCTCTGATTAATAGAAAATAGAGTTGTAGGTAAATAAAAGTCATCTAAAAAACTCAATTCACCAGCCACACACCTGCTCACACATTTAGAAAACCACATAAGAACCAAAACATCAAATATAGAAACATGATTTCAATATACTTTCAACATAACACACATGCATATGTGCGGAATCACAGAGAAAATTCATTTGTGTGAAAAAAGCTCTCACACACAACCACTTCCACACAGGTTCGTCTACACAACTACTTTCAGACTCATCAACTCCCTTCCTTCATTTATTGACATTTGAAACTGATATTAATAAATGTGGGTCCCAGATATCGTGGGCAAGAAGCATTCGTTTTGAAACACATTCCTAAATCATAACCAAAGAAGATTTTTCTATATTTATTAGTTTAATAAAACTTTCATAAAGCATTTGTTCTCTGCACACACTACCTCAGAACATCTATTATCCCTCCGCACCTCCCACTTTTCGCACAAATTTTGCACATGCATTTGTTCTCCGCATAACCTCCTCACATGCACAACCAACTCCGCACAACTACTTCCGTACTCAATAATTCTCTCAGTCATTGACATTCAACTGATATTGATTAATGAGCATACATTGTGAAATACGTTTCTAAATAAGTATTAAAAAGGGATTGCATATTTATTATTTTAATAAACTTTGCACAAAACTTTCACATAACATTCGCACATGCACAACCACCTCCTCACAATTTTGTCTGCACAACTACTTCCACACTCAATAACGCCCTTCAATTAGTCATTGACATTTGAAACTCTGCACACACTACCTTTGAATAACTAGCTTCGCACAAGCACCTTCGCATAACTCCTTTCACATACCTACTTTTGTAGTTGCGAAAAATGTTCGTAAATAATAATTAAAAAAGAGACTTGTATATTTATTATTTTAATAAACCCTGCACAAAGCGTTCCGCACATTCGTTTTACCGCACAACACTTCTTCTTCACACAAATCGAAAACATAGTCTATTTAGCACCCTTGTCTATGCAAAAGAGCCCCAATTCTCCCACACATACTCCTTAATAATATCAATTAGATATTTGTTCCAATGCCCCCCCCCCCCAACCTATTAAAAACCTGCAACCGCACCAATTCTCACAACATTGATCAAAGCACTAACATAACATTACCCTCTAATCGCATGCCACATGGATTAAAAGCACAATTTATTTAATATTGCATAATAAGAGTAGCTTTTATAGTCCAACGATTACAATGACTGCTAAAAAAAAGGATCCTAGCTCCCTCTACCCCCTTGTCAGTGTTAGAGCACCCCCATTTATGCAAAAGACCCCAGTTCTCCCGCACATACTCTGTCCTCCGCACAGTAAAATTTCCATACAACGAAACATACCAATTACTTTGTCCTTTGCACAAGGAAACATAATAATATTAATTCGACATTTGTGCCTATGCAAACAATCTACAACTGCAACAATTCACATATCATTGAACATAGCACTAACATAACAGTGTCCTGTGACTGCATCAATTCTTGCATCATTGAGAAAAGCAATAACATAATAGTGATAGTATCAGAGTACTAACTGATGTAATGGCCACTCACAAAATTACTTTTATTTTAACTTTAAAATGAATTGTCACGCATTGAAAAAAAACGAAAATAAAATTCCCTCCACCAGGGGAACTATGTTCCATCAGAGCTTCCTCAACTAATCAGAAATTAGAAATAACATTTACTAAAAATTCGAAAAATATTTTTGAATTTATGCAAAAATAGAAATATTAGGCATTTTCCCAAAATTTTAGTTAAAATTGCAAAAACACAACCAAATAATGCACAGTCAACCCAACTTGACCACGAGGCGAATGTTAGAGTAACGAGGCAGGGACCAATAATGATGTGAGAGTGTTGAGGAAAATATGTAAAGAAGGGACAAGGTTAAGGGGAAGAAAATTTCTTGAATTAAGATCAAATTTACCCTTAAGTGATAAAAGTAATAATAATTTTTTTTCTTTCAAAAATCTTCAATATAAAAAAGATAAAAAAGTCAAAAGTATATATATATGTATGGAGTTGAACCAATATTTCACATAGACATTCTATCCATCCTTACTCCCAAAAGAAGCTTTTTGAATGTGATAATAATAATAATATTTTTTTTTTCAAAATAACTTTTGCTATTATCAAAAAAGTTATTTTTTGATAATATAAATATAAAGAAGAGATGTTGGTACAAGTACAAGTACAAGTGGCATTATGAGCTCAAGAAGGTGATATTGAGGGAGTTCACCTACCTATGTATAAATTTTTCTTTTTTAAAGCTCGAAGGACTACATCTTCATTATGTCCAATATATCACTTCTATTGGCGCTGAGAATTGAATTGGTGACTTCACATCAAAGAGTGCTTTAAGAGAACACTCAATCACTATCTATCCAAAATCCCCTAAAAATATTAAATTTTGATATAAAAAATAAAAATATTATGATAATATCTAACTAAGATGGATAATAAATTGTCAATTTTATGAAGTATTACACGCTATATGAGGAGATGATATTTTGATTCGTCTAAAATTACCAAACTTAGAATATTTTTTTCTAAAATATTTATTAGATTTTTTTTTAAAGCTTGCAAAACTACCGTCTTCATTATGTTCAATATATCACTTCTATTAAAATTGGGAATTGAATCGATTATTTTTTTTGCTTAACACACAATCATTATTTATCCAAAATCCCATAAAAATATTAATTTTTAATATAAAATATAAAAATATTATTATTGATAAATTTTCAATTTTCAGAAGTATTACACCCTATATGACGAGAGGATATTTTGATTCCTCTAAAATTAGCAAGCTCAGAAATAAAATTCTCTTTCGCATGATTTAGGGTCTTAGTGTATGATAGAGAAGGAATAAAATTATTATCAAATATTGAACATCATTACGCATTTTTTTTTTTCATATTATAGTATACGGGCACGCGTAATGATAATGTAATCATAAAAGTTAATATTTTGTGATATTATAGTCAACAAAATTATTTTGTAGATATGGAGATGAAAACTTATGCTTGAATCAACGAACTTTCTATTTTGTTTTGTTGCATTATGTGTGAATTTATTTATTTGGAACTTTAATAATTTAGAATGAATATAAATAAATAAATATTTTTTTTTTATATATGGAAAGGTAAAAATAAAATCAATATCTATATATAATTTATAAATAAAAAATATTGGTTTTTTCATTTTTTTAATATAGAAAAATATTAACCAGTTTTTAATTAGATAAAAGTTTTTATATATACATGTTTGTTTATATCATCCTCATATTCTTATAATCCAAACATTTTAAGTATTACAATGTTGACTTTATGTCGGTATATATCTAGATCATGGATCTTTAATTTCTTATTAAAAGTTATGTTGATCTACTTTCAACTTCTCGCATTAAATAGACTTTCATATTTTCTGTATAATTTTTCTAGACAAAAAAATAAAAATAAAAAAATCCATCAAAAACTACTATGCAAAGAAACTACATAAGTGAGTTGCTTGAGTCATCAAAAAACAAAAACTGTTGATTTTGAGTAGCTTGGGAGGTACTCCAAGCCCTAGGGTTCAGGGTTTAGAGGGAAAAGCGCCACAAGAGTCACTTGTGGGCTTGGAACCCAAGGTTGGGGTTTTGCACCCATCGTGATTTAGGTCAAAACCATGAGCACATTTCGACATGTGATGGATGAGGATGATAGCTCTTATCGAGATGAATCTGACACAACCAAAATCATCTGATTTTGAGTTGTAGAAATGGAGATATGAATTGTTAAAGTTTATGGTTGGGTTTGCACATGAGAAGTCTAGGTCGACTTGGTGTTAAGAAGGCATTTGATAGTTGTACAAGCCCTAAGATGACGTTTTGAGGAACCCTCTCTATGTGTATATATAGGAGGTGATTATGAGTTCATTTACTCATCCAAAAGTGCAACACATCACAAGTAAAGAGCTTGTTGGAGGAGAGGATAACTCTATTTTGGGCCGTAGGCAAGAAGGATAGACCAACGAGGGTTTGAAGGATTGTTTGGGCTTTTTCTTAGTGTCTGGAGTGCAGAAAAGGAGGGTCGAGGTATTGTCTAGAGAGTCAAGGCAAGAGGGACTTACTTATGGATTGTTTGAGGGAGGAATATCCCTATTTGGGTAAGCCGTAGGCCCTGTGGTTACATTAGAGCCACCACAGGCCTGTTCTGGGCAATATCGGAGGGTCATAACGCTTATTCAACGGTGTTGAAGCAATGGGACAGGTAGCGTAGGCCAAGGTCTTAAGGAAGAAGGGAATTTGAAGCAATAAAAGGATTATTGCATGGTTATGTGAGGGTTGTTAGGCACAGTATTTTGTGTCCTAACCAGAACCGGACTGTAGTAGCCAAGGAGACCTCTAACAGTGAGTTGAAGGTATGCATTTTGGTGCATCTTGTGGGTGTTGGATCCATGTTTTGTGGGTCATTTTGGATCAGTTTGTTTAGCAACCTATGAGTGCCATTTGGAGGACTTTTTGTGGAGGTCAAAAGTCTATCCTAGGAGCAGAACTTGCAGTGAAGGATTGGGTTTCATTGATCTGGTGGAGGGTAGTGTGTTGGCCAGCGAAAGTAGCCCTAGACTAGTAGTCTCGAAGTGACGAAGATAGCTGAAGATTGGGTGAAGTTTGTAGCCTTATGAGCAGCACTTTGATGGATGAAAGAGGCTACTAGAAGACAAATTGGAGCTTAGGTATTGGCTAGCCTAGAGAGCATATTGGATCATCCCATGTACATGTAGCATAAGTGACTTGCAACAGTGTTAGGTGGTAGCCCGCCTAGAGTATCTATGTGTTGTCCTTTGAAGTACTAAGGGGCAACTAGAGAGCAGTACAAAAGCGAAGGACCAGCAAGACAAGATAGAACATAGTCTATGCAACATGTTTGTCATTGTATCTTGTATACCATAGGCTATTGTATTATTCAGATTGGTTTCATATAATAAAGATTGGGTTATACATTATTATACAATATTTGTTAAAAACTGTGTATACTTTTGCATATGTGATTTACTTCTTTATATTTTTCGTTGTACAAAGTAGTTCTTGTTGGTATTCTTGGTTTGATAGCATCAAATATTTCAAGATTCTAACCTAGATCCAAGATTGTGGAAATTCAACAGACTGAATATGTGATATTTATACTCCTAGAACTTCAGAGAAAATCATTGAAAAAGCTAAAAATTTAATCTCACCCAACAACCTGCTACATCCCTCCTTAGACAAAGAATTTGCTAAATAATTATGTGCCCTGTAGATATGTGAAAATGATAGACTCTAGATATTATCGATCAACAGTCTAATGTGATGCATTCAGTTTATGAGCAAAGGCAGCTCAAACTTTTATCTCTTCAATACCCAATCGATAATTACTCCGGAATCTCCATAAACATCCAGGGATCCAATGTCAAGCCAACTTGCACAGAAGAAGACCCCATAGAGCTAAAAGCTTTTCTATATTCTTTGATCCAACACCACTATTCTAACTAAATATATAATAATCTTCGAGCTTCAAAACACTATAAACCCCATTGCCACAAACACCATTTGATGTCACCCCATCAAAAAAACTAATTGGAAATCTTCTCCACATATCCACTAGCTGGAAATCCCTCCTAGATAATTTTTTTCATTTTCAGTCCAATCTCCATAAAAAAAATTGTTATCTTCAAGCATGTGCCTCTTACATTTGCTGATATTTCTTCCAAAGTGTATGCATTCTAGCACCTCCAAATACCGCATATAATATAAAAAATCAATGTACAATATTCCTTAAAGTTTGAGAACCATTGTTCAATACATTTCTCAATAGGACTCTTATCCTAATCAATAGAGATATTAATTAATTTCAACGCACCATACCATACAGAAACTACAAAGAGACAAGATAGGAAAATATGCACCATATCTTCGCTATCTGCCTAACCAAGGAAAATTTTAAGGATGGAAAATTATCTTGAAGTTTAAAAACGTTGGCGAATCTCACTAGTCTCTAATATGCAAACTATAAAATGTTTATTGATGTATTTGTATAATTATTCAAGTTTGTAATGATTTTATATATACTCTCTATATAATGTTGCCAATTTTTAATGTAAAATAATTTTATATTGTAAAATTTGGCGAATCATTTTTATAAAAATGGAAATTAGCGAATCTTTTTTTTGAAAAATCATGGAAAATTAGCCCACTTGCGAATATTAGCCCCTAAAATTTTCCATGTGCCCAACATAAAATGCACCTCTCGAGACCCAAGAAACCTCTTTTGAGAAGATTATCCCAAGTTAAGATTATGTCCCTCAAAACTATCCAAGTGAAAATTTTTAGCTTAAGAGGGATCTCCCACTTCAACATTTTCTAAAACCATAAACATTCCACCCTCGAGCTATAAATAGGGGATAAATAGTTGTAAATGTCTTTTACCAATATTTTCCCCTAGAGTGAAATTCCATCTCGTGTAATATTATCCACATATATAAACTCACCATGTTTAAATGGAAAATATACTTCTCCCATTTTATGGCTAGCAACCCGGAAAGGCCAATCTCCCTTTCACATAGCCATGAATGTGATAGAGAAAAAGAAACATAAGGCACATAGATTTGGTTCAAGAAAAAATATCAGTATTATGAATATACTTGAGAAGTGGAACAGATAGTGTATGATCACCACAAAATCCCTTAATGGAATCGAATATGATCTCTAGCAAGGATCTAGAGCTAACCTCCCATCTTTGGTTCCAAAGAAACCATAATTCAATCTTCATCATGCTCCTCCATAAGAATGATGTTGAATTTTGGAACCGACTCGCTCTTTCTTTAATCCATGTGATCACATAATGCTTGTTTCTTAAGTATTTCTATTTGATTATCAGCTTCCAAATACCTTTTCCATACAAAGTCCTCCATAAATTCTTGACCAGCAATGCTCGAATAAAACATTAAGTATCTTTAATACCCCATCCACCATCTTCCACATGTCAAGAAATATCTTTTAGAAGAATGAGGTGATTTTTCTTGACATCCCCAATCTCCGCCCATAAGAATTTAGTGGTAATGGAATCAATGCATTTAAATATGCTCTTACACAACATAAAGAGGTGCATCCAAAAAAAAAGAAATACTTTGTAAGACTAACTTTATCATAACCAACCTCCCTCCCATTGAGAGCCATTTATGTGACCATACAAACACCCTCTTCTAAAATTTTCCTATCATCCATTCTCAGTTTTCAATCCCATAGTTGTTAGGTTTCAAAATGAAGCCAAGATACTCGAAGCCGCAATGCATTAAAAATTGAAACCTCTGAAATCGAAACTTCATCTGTAGATGCAGCAATCAAAGAAGATCTAGATTTGTTCATTTATAGGCTCGGTGCATCACCAAAATAGGAGAGGATCTGATGTAAAGCACAACATACAGGAATATAAATCTCCCCTATTAAAAGTACATCATCCACAAACATGAGGTGTAGAATGATTATATTTTTAGTCACCCTGTATTTCGAAATTATACCCTTAGAGCATGTTAATGTGATCCTCCTACTCAGTGCATCAATGACCAATAGGAACAAGAGAGGGGAAAGAGCACATTCATGCCTTAAGCCTCTTGATGCTTTAAAAAATCGAGTAGGATACCCATTAACTATGACTGCAAAATTTACTAAACTAATGGAATGACATTATCCAATCCACAACATGCACCCCGAGACCAATCCTATGAAGGGTCATTCTTCAAAAGTCCCAATCTATGCAATCATTAGCTTTTACTAAGTCAATTCTCATAAGACACGCATCCACCTTATGCACCTTGATCAAATGAAGGCATTCTTGAGTAAGTTCTACCCATCTTGTATCTACATATTGTCTAGGAACCCAAATTACTCTGAAGAAATGTGTTTAGACAATGATGCTTTAATCCTGGATGTTATGATCTTTGAAATCATTTTCTATGCAATGTTGCATAATGAAACGGGTCTATAATCTGCAAAAGAGGATGTAACTAACACTTTTGGAATAAGAGCTAAGAAATTCCTATTGAGTGAGCTAGTAGTTGAATATTGTGAATGCAACTCCTCAACCATGTTAAGAAGATCCATACTCATGATATCCAAGAAGTGTAAAAATAATTCCAATGTCCATCCATCTAGGCCAGGGCTCTTGGGCCTTGACCAATGTTTTTAAAACCACAATCGGTTCTTCCATTGTGATTGGCCTCCCAATTTGCTCACTTTCCTTTGCATTAAACATGTTAGGATACAAATTTATGAATTCCAACTGGTTTTCAATATTGATCCATTCCTTTTCTTTATATTGATAACTGAAATATCGAACTACTTCCTGTTGAATTTATTTTTGTGTTGAAATGTAATTTCCCTTTCCATCCAAACAACCCCAAATGGAGTTCTCTTTTCTTCTTTTTGATGCATGATTATGACAATTTTTTGCGTTTTTGTCTCTTGTAGCTACCCAAATGGCACAAATTTTCAACAGTCATTCCTTCTCTTGTAACTTTAATATCTAACACTTGCGTTCCACAAGAAGCAAAATATTTTTCTTGTAAGCTTGGCATGATTACATCTTCAATATGTCCAATATATCAACCCGATCGGGGTGGGGAATTGAACCAGTGACTTCACATCAAGGAGTGCCTTAGCAGAGCACCCGACCACCATCTATCCAAGGCCCCGTGGACCTCAAGAAGAAAAATATTATGTTTGGGACCTATAGAGAAATATTTCGGATTTGTTGGATTTCTTCTCATATTATGTTGAGTTATTGTAGAAGAGTAAATTCATCATACTTATATGTAAGTAGTATAATTTAGAAGAAGGTAATGTATTATTATTTAGATCCTTTTTAGTTTGTGTTATTAAAATCTAATTAGACAATCTTTGTGAGAAATGTAATTTTAGATTAATTAAGTTGTTGTTATAACATTTATGTTAAATCCCACTCTATCAAGCCCCGAGAGGATCAAATTTCTTGAGGTGCAAACTTTTTTAAAGTGGAAAACTTGAAGAAAGGTTTGTATCTAGATAGATCGATGCTTAACATTGATTTATGTTGGTTATTTATATCTATGTCATGTGTCAAATCCATGCTAACCATGAAAGGAATTACACATAGCCATTATCTTGAGCAACACTAATAAAATGTTTTAACTATCACTTTTTTTCATTTACTTTACATATTCTATCTCTATTTTCATTAAATTCTTGTTACTATTGAAAATGTTACATAGAAACTCCACATTAAGCATTGAAGAAATTACTAAACTCTCCTCAAATTTTTAAAACTAATTTATTTAAATACCACATATCAACTCCTTATTAAAAATTGAATTAATTACACATTATTTTTTATTCTTTTTATTTGGATTACTTTATATCTCCTTATATACAAAGTTTGATATAATTTTTTGTTAATATGGACATTGAAATATTTTATTTATGATTGACACTAATTTTTTTTGTTATCAATATAATTTTTTAAATTTGTAGTATAAATAATATACGAAATGAAATTTTCTCAAGGTATTTTTTTCTGGTTAATTTTAACCAAAATTGGACAGATACTTTTAAAAACTTGAGAATTCAAGTACCCCAGGGGTTTTTGGGGACATCCATTTATGCATTCAAAAATATATTTTAAACGACAAAACATCACAATCTTGCTTGAAATTGTATCACTAGATTCCTGTAATGCAACAAGAGTATTGGATCACTAATGGAGGGATGAAGATACTGACACTAATAGTGGCATTGCGCCGAGTTTCATCCAAACGAGTTAGATGTAAAAGATACTCCTCCTCTACGGAAGTAGCAAGAAGAAGTTTGATAGCTAGTCTCAATGATGTAATTTCACATTCAATGGGGAGGATCTCTTTTAGACCATACACCAACTGGAAGGGTGTGAATCCAGTAAGAGTCATGACTGAGGTTTGATATGCCCACAAGGAAGCAAAGATAAGAGGGTCCCAATCTAATTTGTGGACCCCTATCATACATTGAAGCATAGTCTTAAGAAATTCATTACTCGCCTCACCTTGCCCGTTAGCTTGAGGATAATAGGGAGTGGAATTTTCATGTGAAAGTCCAAATTTGGCAGATAATTTGATCATATGATTTTGAAAATGCTTCCCGTGGTCAATTATTATTGCTTGCAGAACACTGAACCTAATCACGTGGTTAAAGAAAAAGCATGCAACTATTTTGCCAATATTATTGAATATAGGCATCGCTTCGGCCCACTTAGTAAAGTAGTCAACAATGACAATAATGTAGCCATGCCCCCTGACCGAGTGTGGCTTACATGTCATAAAATCGATGCCCCATTTCATAAAGGGAAAAATGACGATAACGGTATGCAAAGGAGCAGGCTGAGCACATAATTTTTTATCATAGATCTGGCACGCATGAAATTTTTGGACTGCGAGGATACAATTGTGGAAAATGGTGGGCCAAAAGTAACCGACACGTTAGCTTTTTTGCACGGTGGTGTAACCAGATAAATGTCCACCACATGCCCCTGAGTGGTATTCATTCAATACCTTCTCTAACTCCTCAAGAGTGAGGAACCTCCGTAATATAGTATCGATACCACGACAGTAAAGAGTGTCATGGATAAGCAAATAGTTTCTGGATTGGTACCGAGTACATCACTACTCTGAGTGAGAGGTATTAGGACAAAAAGTATTGGTCTGGAGATAAATGAGAAAATATCCATACCATGGGTTGGATGACGAGATCAGGAACAATGACTCATTTGGGATGGAATCTTCAGATGTGGTTTCAACATTAAGGAAAGGGATGGAATTTGATTTACGAATGACTTGACACACCCATTTCTCGGAGAATTCGACACAAAGTCACAAAACCAATTTAATTTTAAACTCTTTGATTTTTGCGGATGCAAAAATAATTCACTTATTGGAAATAAAAAATTTAATTCATAATGTAACATACAAAATTGCAAAAAGAATTTTTTTAACCACAAAAACAGGAAACGTTGATACCTCATGCGTATCGATATACATGACAAATTCAGTGTTTTCTGTTAATAAGAGAATAGACATCAGAACAACTAAAAATAAATAAAAACCAACAACTTTGAATAAACTACACAAGTCAAGGAACATAAACCAACATTGTGTCATATACTTTCAACATAACACAAATGCATACACTATTACCTATATCAAAACTAATACACACGACATGCTAAACAATTAGCAATTGAATATACCATAGGTAATCATAATCCATTGATTTAATATCAACTTTATGTGTCATTAAAAACAAAAATTTACCATACAAAACATGTTCGAACTAACTTTAATCATAATAATCAACTAAGAAAATTGTGAAATGCGAATAGGAAACCAACAAAGTGAATCAATTTATAAGCTTGCAGTATTGTACAACTTATGTATTCTTGCACTACTTCTGTCATCCAAAATTTAACAGAAACACTATTGAGACACCATTGAAGATGCAAGCTCAACTTCGAAGATAATAATTTATGTAAGGCCACAGAAGCTTAGACAACACTCCAAGCTCTTAAACGTAATTTGCAAAGAGAAAATGCTACATGATCTGTTGCTTTTTCTATCACTGCAAATAGCATCTTTTCCCCTCACTATACTAGCTATTTCAAATGTTTGTAGTCTTGTTTCCTTAAAAATTACCACATGTCACTATTTTGGGTCTGAAACACGCTACAAAGATAAATCCACCATTCATATTTTTTATCGTCCCAATGTTTGTCGTCTAATTTATAGAAAATAGAGTTGTAGGTAATACAAGTCATTTAAAAAATCAATTCACCAACTACACACCTGCTCACACATTTTGAAAACTACATAAGAACCAAAACATCAAATATAAAAACATGATTTTAGTATACTTTCAACATAACACACATGCATATGTGCGGAATCACAGAGAAAAACCATTTGTGTGCAAAAAGCTCTCACGCACAACCACCTCCACACATGTTCGTCTACACAACTACTTTCAGACTCAACAATGGCCATCCGTCATTTATTGACATTTGAAACTGATATTAATAAATGTGGGTCCCAGATATCATGGGCAGGAAGCATTCGTTAAAACACGTTCCTAAATCATAACCAAAGAAGATATTTGTATATTTATTATTTTAATAAAACTTTCATAAAACATTTGTTCTTCGCACACACTACCTCAGAACATCTATTATCCCTCCACACCTCCCACTTTTCGCACAAATTTTGCACAAGCGTTTGTTCTCTGCATAACCTCCTCACATGCACAACCACCTCTGCACAACTACTTCCGTACTCAATAATGCTCTCGGTCATTGACATTCAACTGATATTGAGTTAATGAGCATACATTATGAAATACGTTTCTAAATAAGTATTAAAAAGGGATTGCATATTTATTATTTTAATAAACTTTGCACAAAACTTTCACATAACATTCGCACATGCACAACCACCTCCTCACAACTTCATTCACACAACTATTTCCACACTCAATAATGCCCTTCAATTAGTCATTGACATTTGAAACTTTGCACACACTACCTTTGAATAACCAGCTTCGCACAAGCACCTTCACACAACTCCTTTCGCATAACTACTTTTGTAGTTGCAAAAAATGTTCCTAAATAATTATTAAAAAAGAGACTTGTATATTTATTATTTTAATAAACCCTACACAAAGAGTTCCGCACATTCGTTTTACCGCACAACACTTCTTCTTCACACAAATCGAAAACATAGTCTATTTAGCACCCTTGTCTATGCAAAAGAGCCCCAATTCTCCCACACATACTCCTTAATAATATCAATTAGATATTTGTTCAGTGTCGCCCCCACCACCCCACCCCCCTCCTCCCCAAACCTATGTAAAAAACCTGCAACCGCACCAATTCTCACAACATTGATCAAAGCACTAACATAATATTGCCCCCTAATCGCATGCCACATGGATTAAAAACACGATTTATTTAATATTGCATAATAAGAGTAGCTTTTATAGTCCAACGATTACAATGATTGCTAAAAAAAGTGATCCTAGCTCCCTCTACCTCCTTGTCAGTGTTAGAGCACCCCCATTTATGCAAAAGACCCCAATTCTCCCACACATACTTTGTCATACTTTGTCCTCCTCACAGTAAAATTTCCACACAAAGAAACCATACCAATTACTCTGTGCTTTGCACAAGGAAACATAATAATATTAATTCAACATTTGTGCCTATGCAAACAATTTGCAACTGCAACAATTCACATATCATTGAACATAACACTAACATAACAGTGTCCTGTGACTGCATCAATTTTTGCATCATTGAGCAAAGCACTAACATAATAGTGATAGTGTCAGAGTACTCATTGATGTAATGGCCACTCACAAAATTACTTTTATTTTAACTTTAAAATGAATTGTCACGCATTGAAAAAAACGAAAATAAAATGCCCTCCACTAGGGGAATTATGTTCCATCGGAGCTTCCTCAGCTAATCAGAAATTAGAAATAACATTTACCAAAAATTCAAAAAATATTTTGAATTTATGCAGAAATAGAAATATTATGCATTTTCCCAAAATTCTAGTTAAAATTGCAAAAACACAACCAAATAATGCACAGTCAATGCAACTTGACCACGAGGCGAATGTTATAGTAATGAGGTAGAGACCAATAATGATGTGAGAGTGTTGAGGAAAATATGTAAAAAAGGGACAAGGTTAAGGGGAAGAAAATTTCTTGAATTAAGATCAAATTTACCCCTAAGTGATAAAAGTAATAATAATTTTTTTCTTTCTTTCAAAAATCCTCAATATAAAGAAGATAAAAAAGCCAAAAGTATACATATGTATGGAGTTGAACCAATATTTCACACATTCTATCCATCCTTACTTCCAAAAGAAGCTTTTTGAATGTGATAGTAATAATAATATATTTTTTTTCAAAATAACTTTTGCTATTATCATAAAAGTTATTTTTTGATAATATAAATATAAAGAAGAGATGTTGGTACAAGTACAAGTACAGGTGGCATTATTCACCTAAGGTACAAGTGGCATTATGAGCTCAAGAAGGTGATCTTGAGGGGGTTTATCTACCTATGTATAATTTTTTTTTTTTAAAGCTTGAAGGACTACATCTTCATTATGTCCAATATATCACTTCTATTGGAGCTGAGAATTGAACTCGTGACTTTACATCAAAGAGTGCTTTAAGAGAACACTCAATCACTATCTATTCAAAATCCCGTAAAAATATTAAGTTTTGATATAAAAATACAAATATTATGATAATATCTAACTAAGATGGATAATAAATTGTCAATTTTCTGAAGTATTACACCCTATATGAGGAGATGATATTTTGATTCCTCTAAAATTACTAAGCTTTGAATAAATTTTTCTAAAATATTTATTAGATTTTTTTTCAAAGCTTGGCAAGACTACCGTCTTCATTATGTTCAATATATCACTTCCATTAAAATTGGGAATTGAATCGATTAACAAAAAAATTGCTTAAAACACTCAATAATTATTTATCCAAAATCCCATAAAAATATTAATTTTTTATTATATATATATATATATATATATATATATATATATATATATATATATATATATATTTATTTATTTATTTATTTATTTTTATCAATAATATCTAACTGAGATGGATAATAAATTGTCAATTTTCTGAAGTATTACACCCTATATGAAGAGAGGACATTTTGATTCCTCTAAAATTAGCAAGCTTAGAATAAAATTCTCTTTCGCATGATTTAGGGTCTTAGTGTATGATAGACAAGGAATAAAATTATTATCAAATATTGAACATCATTACGCATATTTTTTTTCCATATTATAGTATACGGGCACGCGTAATGATAATGTAATCATAAAAGTTAATATTTTGTGATATTATAGTCAACAAAATTATTTTGTAGATATGGAGATGAAAACTTATACCTGAATCAACGAACTTTCTATTTTGTTTTGTTGCATTATGTGTGAATTTATTTATTTGGAACTTTCAGAATATTTATTTGTGTTTAATCATTCAGAATAGAAATAAATATCTATATATATATATTTTTTTTATTTTTTTTTTTTAAATAGGGAAAAGGTAAAAATAAAATCAATATTTATATATAATTTTATAAATAAAAATATTGGTTTTTTCAATTTTTTTTAATAAGAAAATATTAACAAGCTTTTAATTAGATAAAAGTTTTTTATATATACTTGTTTGTCTATATCATCTTCATATTCTTATAATCCAAACTTTTTAAGTATCACAATGTTGACTTTATGTCGGGTATATATCTAGATCATGGATCTTTAATTTCTTACAAAAAGTTATGTTGATCTATTTTCAACTTCTCACATTAATTAGACTTTCATATTTTCTGTATAATCTTTCTAGACAAAAAAATAAAAATAAAAAAATCCATCAAAAACTACTATGCAAAGAAACTACATAAGTGAGTTGTTTGAGTCATCAAAAAACAAAAACTGATGATTTTGAGTAGCTTGGGAGGTACTCCAAGCCCTAGGGTTCAGGGTTTGGAGGGAAAAGCGCCACAAGAGTCACTTGTGGGCTTGGAACCCAAGGTTGGGGTTTTGCACCCATCGTGATTTAGGCCAAAACCATGAGCACATTTCGACATGTGATGGATGAGCATGATAGCACTTATCGAGACGAATCTGACACAACCAAAATCATCTGATTTCGAGTTGTAGAAATGGAGATATGAATTGTTAAAGTTTATGGTTGGGTTTGCACATGAGAAGTCTAGGTTGGCTTGGTGTTAAGAAGGCATTTGACAGTTGTACAAGCCCTAAGATGACGTTTGGAGGAACCCTCTCTATGTGTATATATAGGAGGTGATTATGAGTTCATTTACTCATCTAAAAGTGCAACACATCACAAGTAAGGAGCTTGTTGGAGGAGAGGATAACTCTATTTTGGGCCGCAGACAAGAAGGATAGACCAACGAGGGTTTGAAGGATTGTTTGGGCTTATTCTTAGTGTCTGGAGTGCAAAAAAGGAGGGTTGAGGTATTGTTCTAGAGAGTCGAGGCAAGAGGGACTTGTTTATGGGTTGTTCGAGGGAGGAATATCCCTATTTGGGTAAGCCATAGGCCCTGTGGTTACATTAGAGCCACCGTAGGCCTGTTCTGGGCAATATCGGAGGGTCATAACGCTTATTCAAGGGTGTTGAAGCAATGGGTCAGGTAGCGTAGGCCAAGGTCTGAAGGAAGAAGGGAATTTGCAGCAATAAAAGGATTATTGCATGGTTCTGTGAGGGTTGTTGGCACAGTATTTTGTGTCCTAAACAGAACCGGATTGTAGTAGTCAAGGAGACCTCAAACAGTGAGCTGAAGGTATGCATTTTGGTGCATCTTGTGGGTGTTGGATCCATGTTTTGTGGGTCATTTTGGATCAGTTTGTTTAGAAACCTGTGGGTGCCATTTGGAGGACTTTTTGTGGAGGTCAAAAGTCTGTCCTAGGAGCAGAACTTGCAGCGAAGGATTGGGTTTCCTTGATCTTGTGGAGGGTAGTGTGTTGGCCAACCAAAGTAGCCCTAGACTAGTAGTCTCGAAGTGACGAAGATAGCTGAAGATTGGGTGAAGTTTGTAGCCTTATGAGCAGCACTTTGATGGACGAAAGAGGCTACTAGAAGACAGATTGGAGCTTAGGTATTGGCTAACCTAGAGAGCATATTGGATCAGCCCATGTACATGTAGCATAAGTGACTTGTAACAGTGTTAGGTGGTAGCCCGCCTAGAGTATCTATGTGTTGTCCTTTGAAGTACTAAGGGGCAACTAGAGAACAGTACAAAAACGAAGGACCAACAAGACAAGATAGAACATAGTCTATGCAACATGTTTGCCATTGTATCTTGTATACCATAGGCTATTGTATTATTCAGATTGGTTTAATATAATAAAGATTGGGTTGTACATTATTGTACAATATTTGTTAAAAATTGTGTATACTTTTGCATATGTGATTTACTTCTTTATATTTTCCGTTGTACAAAGTAGTTCTTGTTGATATTCTTGGTTTGATAGCATCAAAGATTTCAATATTCTAACCTAGATCCAAGATCGTGGAAATTCAACAGACTGAATATGTGATATTTATGCTCCTAGAACTTCAAAGAAAATCATTGAAAAAAGCTAAGAATTCAATCTCACCCAACAACCTGCTACATCCCTCCTTAGACAAAGAATTTGCTAAATAATTATGTGCCCTGTAGATATGTGAAAATGATAGACTCTAGATATTATCGATCAACAATCTAATGTGGTGCATTCAATTTATGAGCAAAGGCAGCTCAAACTTTTATCTCTTCAATACCCAATCGATAATTGCTCTGGAATCTCCATAAACATCCAGGGATCTAATGTCAAGCCAACTTGCAGAGAAGAAGACCCCCATAGAGCTAAAAGCTTTGTTATATTATTTGATCCAACACCACTATTCTAACTAAAGATATAATAATCTTCGAGCTTCAAAACACTATAAACCCCATTGCCACAAACACCATTTGATGTCGCCCCATCAAAGAAATTGATTGGAAATCTTCTCCACATATCCACTAGTTGGAAATCCCTCCTAGATAATTTTTTCATTTTTAGTCCAATCTCCATAAAAAAAATTGTTATCTTCAAGCATGTGCCTCTTACATCTGCCGATATTTCTTCCAAAGTGTATGCAGTCTAGCACCTCCAAATACCGCATATAATATAAAAAATCAATGTACAATATTCCTTAAAGTTTGAGAACCATTGTTCAATACATTTCTCAATAGAACTCTTATCCTAATCAATAGAGATATTAATTAATTTCAACACACCATACCATACAGAAACTACAAAGAGACAAGATAGGAAAAGATGCACCATATCTTCACTATCTGCCCAACTAGGGAAAATTTTAAGGATGGAAAATTATCTTGAAGTTTAAAAAGAGTTGGTGAATCTCGCTAGTCTCTAATATGCAAACTATAAAATGTCTATTGATGTATTTGTATAATTATTCAAGTTTGTAATGATTTTATATATACTCTCTATATAATGTTGCCGATTTTTAATGTAAAATAATTTTATATTGTAAAATTTGGGCAAATCGTTTTTATAAAAATGGAAATTAGCGAATCTTTTTTTTGAAAAATCATGGAAAATTAGCCCACTTGCGAATATTAGCCCCTAAAATTTTCCATGTGCCCAACATAAAATGCACCTCTCGGGACCCAAGAAACCTCTTTTGAGAAGATTATCCCAAGTTAAGATTATGTCCCTCAAAACTATCCAAGTGAAAAATTTTAGCTTAAGAGGGATCTCCCACTTCCACATTTTCTAAAACCATAAATATTCCACCCTCGAGCTATAAATAGGGGATAAATAGTTGTAAATGTCTTTTACCAATATTTTCCCCTAGAGTGAAATTCCATCCCATGTAATATTATCCACATATATAAACTCACCATGTTTAAATGGAAAATATACTTCTCCCATTTTATGGCTAGCAACCCGGAAAGGCCAATGTCCCTTTCACATAGCCATGAATGTGATAGAGAAAAAGAAACATAAGGCACATAGATTTGGTTCAAGAAAAAATATTAGTATTATGAATATACTTGAGAAGTGGAACATATAGTGTATGATCACCACAAAATCCCTTAATGGAATCGAATATGATCTCTAGCAAGGATCTAGAGCTAACCTCCCATCTTTGGTTCCAAAGAAACCATAATTCAATCTTCATCATGCTCCTCCATATGAATGATGTTGAATTTTGGAACCGACTCGCTCTTTCTTTAATCATTGTGATCACATAATGCTTGTTTCTTAAGTATTTCTATTTGATTATCAGCTTCCAAATACCTTTTCCATACAAAGTCCTCCATAAATTCTTGACCAGCAATGCCCAAATAAAACATTAAGTATATTTAATACCCCATCCACCATCTTCAACATGTCGAGAAATATCTTTTAGAAGAATGAGGTGATTTTTCTTGACATCCCCAATCCCCGCCCATAAGAATTTAGTGTTAATGGAATCAATGCATTTAAATATGCTCTTACGCAACATAAAGAGGTGCATCCAAAAAAAAAAGAAATACTCTGTAAGACTAACTTTATCATAACCAACCTCCCTCCCATTGAGAGCCATTTATGTGACCATACAAACACCCTCTTCTAAAATTTTCCTATCATCCATTCTCAGTTTTCAATCCCATAGTTGTTAGGTTTCAAAATGAAGCCAAGATACTCGAAGCCGCAATGCATTAAAAATTGAAACCTCTGAAATCGAAACTTCATCTGTAGATGCAACAATCAAAGAAGATATAGATTTGTTCATTTATAGGCTCGGTGCATCACCAAAATAGGATAGGATCTGATGTAAAGCACACCATACAGGAATATAAATCTCCTCTATTAAAAGTACATCATCCACAAACATGAGGTGTAGAATGATTATATTTTTAGTCACCCTGTATTTGGAAATTATACTTAGAGCATGTTAATGTGATCCTCCTACTCAATCCACCAATGACCAATAGGAACAAGAGAGAGGAAAGAGCACATCCATGCCTTAAGCCTCTTGATGCTTTAAAAAATCGGGTAGGATACCTGTTAACTATGACTGCAAAATTTACTAAACTAATGGAATGCCATTATCCAATCCACAACATGCACCCCGAGACCAATCCTATGAAGGGTCATTCTTCAAAAGTCCCAATCTATGCAATCATTAGCTTTTACTAAGGCAATTCTCATAAGACACGCATCCACCTTATGCACCTTGATCAAATGAATACATTCTTGAGTAATTTCTACCCATCTTGTATCTGCCTATTGTCTAGGAACCCAAATTACTCTGAAGAAATGTGTTTAGACAACGATGCTTTAATCTTGGATGCTATGATCATTGAAATCATTTTCTATGCAATGTTGCATAATGAAACGGGTCTATAATCTGCAAAAGAGGATGTAACTAACACTTTTGGAATAAGAGCTAAGAAATTCCTATTGAGTGAGCTAGTAGTTGAATATTGTGAATGCAACTCCTCAACCATGTCAAGAAGATCCATACTCATGATATCCAAGAAGTGTAAAAATCATTCCAATGTCCATCCATCTGGGCCAGGGCTCTTGGGCCTTGACCAATGTTTTTAAAACCACAATCGGTTCTTCCATTGTGATTGGCCTCCCAATTTGCTCACTTTCCTTTGCATTAAACATGTTAGGATACAAATTAATGAATTCCAACTGGTTTTCAATATTGATCCATTCCTTTGCTTTATATTGATAACTGAAATATCGAACTACTTCTTGTTGAATTTATTTTTGTGTTGAAATGTAATTTCCCTTTCCATCCAAACGACCCCAAATGGAGTTCTCTTTTCTTCTTTTTGATGCATGATTATGAAAAATTTTTGCGTTTTTGTCTCCTGTAGCTACCTAAATGGCATAAATTTTCAACAGTCATTCCTTCTCTTGTAACTTTAATATCTAACACTTGCGTTCCACAAGAAGAAAAATATTTTTCTTGTAAGCTTGGCAGGATTACATCTTCAATATGTCCAATATATCACCCCGATCGGGGTGGGGAATTGAACCGGTGACTTCACATCAAGGAGTGCCTTAGCAGAGCAACCAATCACCGTCTATCCAAGGCCTCGTGGACCTCAAGAAGAAAAATATTATGTTTGGGACCTATAGAGAAATATTTCGGATTTGCTGGATTTCTTCTCTTATTATGTTGAGTTATTGTAGAAGAGTAAATTCATCATACTTATATGTAAGTAGTAAAATTTAGAAGAAGGTAATGTATTATTATTTAGATCCTTTTTAGTTTGTGTTATTAAAATCTAATTAGACAATCTTTGTGAGAAATGTAATTTTAGATTAATTAAATTGTTGTTATAACAGTTATGTTAAATCCCACTCTATCAAGCCTCGAGAGGATCAAATTTCTTGAGGTGCAAACTTTTTTTAAAGTGGAAAACTTGAAGAAAGGTTTGTATCTAGATAGATCGATGCTTAACATTGATTTATGTTGGTTATTTATATCTATGTCATGTGTCAAATCCATGCTAACCATGAAAGGAATTACACAGCTGTTATCTTGAGCAACACTAATAAAATGTTTTAACCATCAATTTTTTTTCATTTACTTTACATATTCTATCTCTATTTACATTAAATTCTTATTACTATTGAAAATGTTACATAGAAACTCCACATTAAGCATTGAAGGAATTACTAAACTCTCCTCAAATTTTTTAAACTAATTTATTTAAATACCACATATCAACTCCTTATTAAAAATTGAATTAATTACACATTATTTTTTATTCTTATTATTTTATTTGTATTACTTTATGTCTCCTTATATACAAAGTTTGATATAATTTTTTGTTAATATGGACATTGAAATATTTTATTTATGATTGACACTACTTTTTTTTGTTATCAATATATTTTTTTAAATTTGTAGTCTAAATAATATATGAAATGACATTTTCTCAAGGTATTTTTTTCTAGTTAATTTTAACCAAAATTGGACAGATATTTTTAAAAACTTGAGACTTCAAGTACCCCAGGGGTTTTTGGGGACATCCATTTATGCATTCAAAAATATATTTTAAACGACAACACATCACTATCTTGCTTGAAATTGTATCACTAGATTCCTGTGAGAAAGGTGTACCATTTGTTAAATACCACATGTCAACTAAACATAAAATGAATTATACATGTATAATATCAATATTATTTTTAGATGTCACATATCAACTCCATATTAGGTAATGAAGGAACTAAACATCTCCCTCATATTAAAAAACAACTATATAGGAAATTGAAATTAGGATATATATATATATATATTTCAATTACTTTATCTCTCTATATAAAATTTAGATGAAAATTGAAGTATAATATTTATGGACAACATTGAAATATTTTGTTGTTGTTACTATTTGTTCATTTGTTAATGTAAATATTATTTTATTATTTTTAAATGTAACATTACGTAGCAACATCTCCCTTATATCGAGTTATGAGTTGTAGAGCACCTTTCAATACAATCACAAAAATGGATTCAATGCCTTTGACCAAACCTTTAGTGCAATAGGATTGAGCAATTTTAACATTTGATATTTGTAATGTTGTCAATCCAAAATGATACAACTTGGATTTCAAATGAACATTGTTGGTTTTCCAAAATCTAAACTTTTCATATGGTTACTATTAAGAAACAAAAGGCCAACTTGCAATAATTTGATGCAAAGGTCTTTCATTTAACGTGATATTTGTCCTTTATGTAGTGTTGATTGAAAAACAATAAAACATATTCCCTTTCACACAAATTTCTTGGAAAGAACTACAACAATTTTCTTGGGATGAACTATCCATTGAAGAGAACCTAAAAATATGGTTTAACAACACCAAAAGTAGTAAGTTCAAAGCACTATTGCTTTTGGTAGTCAAGGTGATCTAGTTGGAAAGAAATCATGCAACTTTTGAAGGAAAAACACTGAGCTCCACCAGGGAAGCCATAAACAATGCAAGGAAAGCCAAAGCTTTAATTCATATTTCCAAAGAAAATGATCACTCCCATCGGAAAGAAATAGAAATAAAAACAAACAGATCTTGGGCCTTCTTTGATGGTGGAGCCTAAGGCTCACCACAAGTAGGAGAGGTTGGAGGAATTCTCAACCTTAATGCAAATATCTCCGATCTCCATATTCGCAAACATCTTCCATGTAGAAATTTGATAGAAATTGCAACTGCTCAAGATTTCAAATTGAAAACAAGAGACATAATTCTACTCTACTAATCTGCGGAATGAAACCACAATTTGAACAAGATTCTTAGACATGCAACAAGAAAAACCACAAGTACACGGTGATTTCTAGGGGAACCCAACTGGGAAAAACTCTTCAAACCTCTTTGCATTAATCAGTTGAATAGAAAAACTATTACAATTGCTTGCTCCATATTTGAGCACAACCTGCAAAAGAATAATTGTTCTCTCTACTGATTAAGGACTGCTAACCAACACTTAGCCACTTTATGCTTCCATCAGTCTCCTATTTCCTTGCACAATCCTTGAGGAAATTAGCTCCTAAAAGATATGAATTTCCTCCTATTTTTCTTGTGCAATTCACAAGGATTGATCTCCTGACCTCATGCAACAACTGTACACTCAAACTAGTATATAACGCATGTTACACTTTCTTGTAATCTCCACTTTAGCTTAGACATTCAAATTCCATGCATGCATTAGCTATTTTGGGTTGATTGTTTAGTTAACAGACAAATCTAAGTTAGATTATTGTCCCACTGCACAACTAATCTTCAACTGACTCTATTAATTGTTAGAGGCCAGTTAACTAAGTACAACTAAAAATAAATGAACTAGATTGCTAAAATTTAACAGTCGACACATGCATGACTGAACTCTAAGCCTATAACTCGAATTTACTGAGTTAACTGAGTGAAAAGAGCCATATCACACTAGTTAACTACCTCCAACTTGTCCAACTGATGTGGAATTTCGATTAACTCAATTTGACTAAAGCTAAATTCAAATTGACCCTTTCTTGCTACATTTTCTAACATGCCATGCTATGCAGAATTATTTGCTCTTAAAATCATGCTTTAACTTGCCAAATACCAGGGGGTTTCAAAATTACACATTTATGGGGACTCTCAAATTGTTATAAAGTGGATGTTGGGTATAACATAAATTAAAATTTATTCTCTCTTACCTCTATTTCAAAAAGTATGTTAGTTGAGAGCTTATTTCAATGAGATCTCTTTTGATCATGTTTATTGGCACAAGAATTTCGAAGCGAATGCCATTTCAAAAATTGGACTAGATATGGACCAAGGCCCATGAAATGTCTCTAAAAAGGAGAAAGGATAGGAACACGAATATTGAAAAAAAATGCACAATTTAAATTGTCTTCTTGTTAATATTTTCTCACTCTCTTAAAATTTTGATGATATAAATGATGCTCCTATAAGGATGATACGTTTTTTTTCAAGATAGTCCATTGTTGGATAAAACATAGAAAGGATTTTGTATATCTACTAATCTGGAAAGAAAGATAGGGAATTAATATAGATAATTATGTGGTTTACACTTTTAAATATTTTTTTGATCATATAAATCTCCCTATAAAGATTTATATGGTTTTCTGGATACTTTGTCTTCTATTTTGTGATATAAATTATTAGATGGCTAAGAAATTGCCTTCCTTAGACTCAAGGCAATGGGTTAATGATGCAGAGACATCTCATAGGAGTGAAACCTGCCCCCCTAAGGACCACCAGCCGGTAATTCCAGATGGTGTGGTTTTCCTTGAATAACAATGATGAGTCAACCTACATTCATTGATAGCAGCTAATGATAATTATCCTCCAGATGGCGTGGTTTTCCTTGAATAACAATGATGAGTCAACCTACATTCATTGGTAGCAACTAATGATAGTTATCCTCATTGATGGTTTGACAACTAAGTTATGATAGATTGGTTTTCCTTAAATAACAATAATGAGTCAATCTACATTCATTAATAGTAGCTAATAATAGTTATCCTCATTAATAGTTTGACAACTAAGTTATGATAGATTTTACCACTAAAAAAAAAAAATAAAAATTAAAAATTATATAATATTTAAAAATTATTTCAACAAAATCTTAATATATAAACATAGTGTAAACATTTTATACTTAAATAATTGTTTTTTATTAATTATAATATTTAAAATGTTAAAACAAAATGTAACGCATATATATGAATTTTGTTTAATATATTCCAAAAATAATTGGAATAATATGTTCAAATTATAAAATACGTCTGAAATTAAATAAAAATAAATAAAAGTTTTTATTTTTTAATTTTGTATTTAATTAAAAATAAATTTTAGAGGTGGGGAGTAGGAGGGGTATTTTCAAACTAGATGGAAAAATTGAAATTAAGAATAGTTGGGTTAGGTAATTGTGTAATTAATGTGGGAGAGGCATATGGATTACTACAAGTTGCTTTTTTTGCAAAAAAAAACAAACATAAAAAATTTGGTGGTGTTCAAAGATTTGGAGTAGATTATTAATCACCTCGTTCATGGATCTTTGCCTAAATATTCCAAGTTGCTAAGTATTATCAATCAATCAGAATATGAGACTAGCCTTCTCTACCGTTTGTTTCTTTCATGTGTTGAGAATGAACAATTATGTTGTAGATGATCTAGCCAATAAACGTGTAAACTTAGACGCAGGAGTCCTAATGAAAAATGGCATTCCTTCCTCGACCATTATTCCTTAACAATGGGTTGCTATGCAATAGAAATTTTGTGGATACCTACAGGTGTTTTAGAATATCTAAACCTCCAAAAACCCTATATCCAAATGGCTAATAAATATTGAAAATAAAAACCATCATAAAATTATAAATATAAGTAGCCTCAAGAACAATTTCGTTGCACTCACTTACTATATAAACTTCAAACCAGACAATTAAAAAAAACAAAAACAAAAGCAACTATTTTAAATATTTAATGAAATCGTATATTATAACTTACCGTGTGATTCTTTCCATATAGTCAGGTTCATAGGGCTGAGCCGCAGTTCTCGCAGCTCTCACCACCAATCAATTTAGGTCAATGATCCGGTCAGAAACCGAAAAAATCGGTGGGTATTCTGAAATTAATTAAAATATTGTAAAACATGAAAGACCTTCTTACTGTAAAACCCAATAATAATCATAGTTTCAAATTAATTATTAAATGCCTCGCGGAGCACATAAATCGTTGTTAAAGACGTGATATTTTAACAATTTCCATGTCAGATCGACGACAAGAATGTTATACGAAACGATGGATCGAAAAAGTGTGTCACTGGCACCATCACGACAATCAATGCGGTCACATGGATCATTATTCCCATGGCATATGATATCGAGACCGTGCAACCATCTAATCCGACGACCTAGAATCGCGCTGAGAAGGTTTGTCGGCATTCTCTGTATGACACGTGCAAAAGACGCGGAGCTTGTCCGTCACTAGCGGTGGAGCCGGTCGGTGCGACCCAGAGAGGCCCACCCAGTCCGGGCACTCGGAGGAGAGTCCTTAATGCCTTCATTAAACAGCTACGCGTTTATCTTTTTTCTCCCATTTTCGAATCTTGAGAGTCGACGACTTTTACAGGAGGTTGAAATTTCCGAAGAACGATCTGGAGCGGTTTCATTTCATTTTCAAGGCGATTCGAGAGCTATGTTATGATTTTTTTACAGTACAATTTACAGGTAAAACGTTCTTTTGTCCTTGCCTCTTTTGAACTGCTGCGCATTACTTTTAACCTGACTGGCCTGAAGTTTCTTTAAAGAGCTTGGCTTTTCAAGTGCTTTGTTTAAACTTTAATAGGATTTGAAGCTGTAGAGCGGCTATTTGATGCGAACGATATCGATTTTGGAGATTATAGGCGCCGTATTGCATCTTAATAGTTATGTTCTCTACGTGACGGCTTGAACAGGAAAGGGAAATCGACGTTTCCTGCCTTTTGTCGTTTGTGAGAAAAGGATTATTAAGTTAGACGTGTGAAAGAGGTTATCTTGTGTGCCGATGGAGCTTGCAAAATATCCAGAGAGAGAATTGTTGAGAAGGATTTAAATTCCCCCAGCGCATACTCTTGCAGAGTAAGAATTGTTGTGAAAATTTTAAATGTCCCGGAGCATATTTGACATAGGATCCTTGTAGCGTAGGATTTTGTTAGTTTTCTTCGAAGTTTTGCTAGGCACGGTATCCTGATATTTTTATTTAGAATAATCCCGAAGATTTTGTCCGATGAATTTGTATTAGAGATTTTCTGATACGTTTTACTGGATCGGCTCTGCATTTGCTATAATCTCCTTATCGATAGCGAAATCGGTCGTAATTATATTCGCTTGAGGGTAAAGTTCTTGTTACATAATATTATCAAGAACCACGGAACAGGATTTGCAAAATTTAACTGAGAATCAGATTGAAAAATGGTCTGTGCGGATGCACATATTTTACGGACCTTTACCCGATTCGAGGTTCTCTTTTTAAAACTTGACATTTTCCTTTTCTCGGTTGGGCTATGGGCTAGGTAGGCCGGTGGGAGTCCACCCCAACAAACTGACCCAGGTGCACAGGTTCCATGATGAACTGAAAAGATCTGAAGCTCCTTCGATGATCAGCATTCTCTGGTTAAGCATGCTTCTAAATCAAGCGTGCTTAGGATGTTTAGGGGCGCTTGGATGAATTTCTCTGCTGACAATGCATTTTAGCATAACAGGCTTGGACTGTTAAATTCGCAGAGGTTTCCTCATTTGAGAAAAAGAGGCAAATATCTTAATTTCGCTCAAAAATTTGTTCCTAGAATTCATCATTTTGCTTGTTTATTCATGTTTTTGTGTGTAATCTACGATTTTTCTTGTTTCCAGGCCGGCACCGACACTGGCACTGGTCACGTTTTCTTAAGGCATTTCCGAATCTTGAGGTAATTTGTCGCGAACTTCTAAAGATGTTACAGCTTTATCTTGCTTTAAGAAGGTACAAGTGAGAATGTCCTTGACCAGAGCTGCCGTTCAAAACAGGCACATCTTCTTGAACGCCAAAATATGGAACTGAAACGGTTCCATCACTCTGAGCCGAACATTTACGCGATTGCAGCGGGGTTTCTGGCCGTGTCCAGCGTCTCCGCCGCACTATTTCTATGGGGTCTCGGTAAGCTAAAAGCCAAAAAGTATATTATTTTCCCTTTTCTCTTCCGTTTCAAAAGTCGTAGAATTTGCAACACCTTAAAGTACGTGAGCTCATAAAGCTAGCTTCCGTCTCGAAAGTTGCAGAAGTTGCAGCACCTTAAAGAATTTGAGTTCATAAAGCTATCTTTATGCGAATTCTGTGCAGTGAAATGGCGTAAAAAGTCCAAAGAAAAAGCGTCAGTGTCTATTAACAGTCGAAGTGAAAATGCTTTAATTTTCCCAGCTCCGACGCTACCGCCATTACCGGGCTTTCCGCCCGAGTCCTACAATGTTCGTATCAGCGATTTCATCTTCGATCCTGAAATCGACTACGCACAGGTAAATCAACACATTGTGTTTGTCCCAATAATTATTTACTTTAATTATATTTCTTATCTTACTTAGTTTTGGTTGTGAGTGCAGGTCTTGGCTGAAGCTCAGAAATTCGTTGCCGAAGCAAACTTGCCAGAAACGGCGACGACGGCCTTATCCACAGAAGCACGGCCGTCTCAGGGCCATACGTCGAAGTCCGGACAAGCAAAACTATTGACGGATAACACTTTAGAGGAAAATAAGTCAAAATCCTCGTGGAAGAATTCGTGGCTATTTTGGCAGCGATCCAAGCGCAACGACAGTGTGAATGGATATTGCAGCGTTTCAACGATGCCCGCATACCCGTCACGGAAAGCCCTAAAGAGATCCTTATCAGGGCCAATAGCGTCATATTCCAGCACCAGAAAATCCAGTTCCAATTCTGGCCCTATTTACAGTGACGGTTTGCCTCTTCGACCTGCAAATAGAAGCAGATCGGGTTCTCTCAGCGGCTCTGCCACGCCTGACCGTAGTTACGCAATGGAGTCACCGTATGAGCAATTGAACTCGAAGGCACATTCTACTTACAGACATCTGTATAAAGTCTAACACACCTTTCAATCTCTCTCTTTTTCTACTGGTCTCCAAATTGTATTGATGTAAACCCGCTTTCCGCCAAGACGGTTTCGTGTCTTTTGGGCGAGTGTTTGATATTTTAACTAAAATATTTTATAGAAAATATGAGAAATTTTATCGTTTTGAAGCCAGCGTGACAGTAATTTGTCAAGAAATACAAATATTCTAAATGCACATTTGTTTATTTTAGTGGATTTTAATGATTTTTTTCAAAGATGCCTATCATATTCATCAATCATGCAGTGCATTATAATAACGTGCGACATAATCTAGATTTTCTTTTTTATTAGTCTTTACCATCGTAGTTTTCTATTCAAAGAATTTTTAACTAAAATGTTTTTTCGATTCAGTTGAAGTTTGAAATTGATTGAAAAATTAGAGCCATTACTTTTCCCCGGATCTTATCCCATTACACCTTGAAAGGAAGGGACAATTTAATCCTGTGATTGCAACAACGAATTAGAGAGGGTTGTTGAATATGACATGGTCAGAAAGATACACCCACAGCACCACCATTTCCAAAAGGCAATGGATAATTCCACTTGACTTTTGGTTTTTTAGTTGTAACCATCATTCCAAAGCTTTGTTTGGAAACAACTGTATGTGTGAATGAAAATAGTGAAGACAACTGTATTGGTGAAAACAACTGTTATCATGTATGATGAGAGAAAACGGAAATAACTGGGAATAGTTATAATAAAACAAAATAAGGCAAAGTCGTTGTGACCCATAAACAAAACAAAATAAGAAAAAGGCGTTGTGCATATGTAACTTAAAGTTGAAATATGGAGCCCCTCCTTCCCTCTGCACTTTATGAGGGGTCCATGCATTGAACGTAAAATCGCGTTCCCACTTTAACGCGTTGTGAGGCCTCGAGAAACCACGCCAATATATATGAACCTAGAAACCCTAAAAAATGGGAGGAGGTTTGAGAACGATGGTTTCTCGAGAAACCACGCCAATATATATGAACCTAGAAACCCTAAAAATGGGAGGAGGTTTGAGAACGATGGTTTCGATGGATATCAATGGAGGGATGTCTGAGCCTTCACTACTTTGAAATGCGAATGAGTTGAACCAGATCCGATGTTGGTCCTCGGATTCTAAATGAGTTCTATTTTAATGTAAATTAAGTTTACGAGGTAGGTTATATTTTTAGGGATTGTTTTTTTTTTTTTTTACTTCTTATGATTTTAGTAAAGCAGACTCACTGGAAAGGGGAATCTGCCCCAGGTCATTGTACCCAATGAGGTTTGAACTTCTGTCTGCCCAGGCTTCGCCCATGTGACTTACTGTCAAACCACACATTATTTATTTTAATAGACAACTTTCGAGTAATTGAGGGGAAAATAAGGTAGGTCCTTGCTTTCATGTTTGGCATGGTAGCTCTATAACTTCTTAAATTTTCATGTCAAGTTCAGGTTGTGAGTTTGGACAAAGCTGAGGTGTATTTACAGCGTGAAGGTGTACTTTGTAATTTTAATGAAAATGTAATTAATTAAAATATGATCAATCTAGTGAGGAGGTTCTAGGGAGGTTTCTAACCGAGATGGGTTTTTTTGGCATTTGAATATTGTGGACATAATCAAGTGTATTTCAAAGTTTTAAGAAATCAATTATATGGTGTTTTGGGAGATCTCTCAAGAGACAACATTATTAGTTAAGGTACATTCATTTCCAACTTCTAAAGGTGATATCTATATCACTAAAATCACAAGAATGGTCTATTTTATGATTTTTTTGGTGTGCATGAGTCTTCTGCCAAATCTTCTTCAATTGCAACATTAGTAGAGGTGATTCCAAGGCTGGATATGATATGAGGTAAATGGAAATTCATATTTTGATAGTGGACATGATCTATTATTTCTAGGACCATTAGTCTCAATATTTATTACAACTCATTACTTTATTCAATAGTGGTTCCAAAGTAATTAAATGGAAGGAAATGCCAAAATGATACTCATGTAGTATTAGGGTTTCTCTAAGATTATTTTATTTCTAAACAAGCCCATGGGAAGCTGGAAATCTATGCCTCATACACCTTTTTGAAATGATATGAATATATAAGGTTTTATTCCTTGTAAAAAAAATTCCTTATCACTTCACCATTATTAAAAATCATCTTTTTCTAAAGAAGCCTTCAATCATTTAATGAGAGTAGCACATAAATTTGAGTAGGATAGATTTTATTGTAAGTAATGTATATAGTGTCAGAGATCAACTTAGTGTCTCTCAAAGACATGGATAATGTTGGAGAGATGTGAAACATCTTGCAAAGCTCATGTAGCCAAAATTGACACTATACTAAACCCTTGTATCAATAATAACAACCAATAGGAAGGTCAAGCGTTGGAGACATGTGCATACCGAACGTCAAAATGCACCTTGAATTCCTAAATAATGGAGGAAGATATATCTATGTAATAATACTTGAATAGAGTTATATGTGTGTATTGATAATAGAATGGATGGTTACAGGTGATGGTGGAGACCCATTTTTTAATGACGTTAACACAAAAATCCTAACCTGTGTCCCAAGTTACCTTCATGGGTTAATTTGACTCTTATTTAACTATTACCATTAAATGGACTAATTATCTATCTTAAGTCTTAATTAACATAAGTGGACATACACAAAAATATCAAAGACTACACTATTACAAAATTATTAGCTTGAATATAAAATATCTTATATATTTACTCCCTCACATTAAAATGTTGCATAATATGCCCTCCCTCTTGGGAGGCTTTGTCCCAAAGCTTGAGGGGTGAAGTGTAGCATAGTTGTGTCTTCTTCTCTTGTTGGTTTTTTAACCTTTTCTTAACTATCATCATATAAATGTGCTTAAATAGATAGAAGTTTTGAGAGAGGGATTCGTTAATGAACTAAATGAAGTCATTGATTCTGATTTAAAATGCTCAACAAACTCATTATAAGGATTTATTCAAGTACCATTCTGCTGCCGAGATACTGGGAGCACTAAGATCAAAAACATCATCCACATAATTATAAAAGATTGGGTGTGGGGCTGGAAAGGTCTTAGAACTTTAAAAAACTACACGTGTTAAAATCAAATGAGTTTGTAAAGACTCAATTGCAAAAGAACCCATTAATCCACCACCATATAGACTCATTCTTGCAACATGAAACTTGAATAGCTCTTTGTTGGACAAAATTAAAATAATATCCCAATATAACAAGTTTGATATTATGTGAAACTCAAACAACAACTTAAATTGTAATTAAATTGCATTTTCTTTATTACAAGCAAGGATCTTGCTCCCCTCAACTTTAAATACAATATGAAGTTCTTGGAAGAGATGAGAAGACATAACGATACCTAGATCTTCATGTTGTTGAGCATATATGGAAAACTTAATGGAAATACAAATGTATAAGAATAGATAAGAGAAAAAGTTGAGCATGTTGGTTCACAAGATCTTGTGGAAAGGTAAATTGTCTTCATTAAAACCCCCCACCTCTTTTGATTGTGATTTTCTCCCTTTATCTTATATTCATCTTTGCAACTAGTTAACAAATAGGTTTTTTGAATGAAGATCCACTTTGAAAATATGAAGTTAGGCATTCATCTTCCAAATTGGGTCCCATTTTAGATATTTTAAATTTCTTTTCTAATAAATCATTTTCAAAGATAATTTAGTGATAGGCCCAATATGATCATGAATATTCTTTTAATTATCTGAAATGATATCTGTAACTGTATCCATGGAAACCACTCCCAACATGTTCTTCATGCTTTTGAATTTCTAGAGAGCTCTTGTTTGCTCTATTTGAACGTAGCAAGCTCGAATTATGGCTTCCAAAAATTTGTGTTTTAGAAACCATCAATTTTGTTGAAGTTGGATCTTACTCATTGATCTACAAGTTTATCTTTTATCCCACATGCATAGTGGTGGCATACCTCAACATAGTTATAAAGAGAACCTCCCTCACATTGTTCATGCATTAAGCATAAAGAGTCATTGAATTTTGTGTAGTTTTAGGAGAGTGTAGAATTTTTTCCTTTGTCCACCAACTCATTGCCTAGTCATGAATGCCCAAAAAATGCCCTCCAAATGTCACCATTGAATATGTTTAACTAGCTACGATGTGTCATATGTCTAGCTATGTGATAGGAAGATATTCCAAAGGAAATTATGATAAAAAATGAGAAATAATGGTTGATGAAATCCTCCCCACCCAGATTCCTACTGGTGACATGATGAGCTTTGATGCCTTGATGATTATTGTTATAATGGCTTCTAGCCTAAGAAAAATACTCTTAAGTATCGCTAGTGACATAATGAACTTTGATGCATTATTTATTATTATTATTATAATGGCTTCTAGGATGAGAAAATTACTCTTAAGTGAGTATAATTGGTGGTTGGCCTAGTATCAACAACCTCACTCTACCCTGGGTTTGAGAGGGAGGTTGATTCTTCCCTTGGAAAATAAAAATTAAAAAAAGGTATATGGAAAAAGGATAAAAGAAGAGAAAGGATACAACAGATAAACTTAGGAAGGTAGAATGAAAATGATTCACATGTTCTTGGATAAAATTGGCAAGGCAAAATAATAAATGGTAAACGTAAAAGATAAATGATTAAATGATAAACATAGAGAAATGGATACAATTGATAAACTAAGAAAGATAGAATGAAAATGATCTGTAGGTTTTTTTATCAAATTGGAAATATCTTAAGAAAATTCCCTTTGTTTTTTATTCCATAAAGTGATGGATATAATTAAGACATAGCACAATCAAATGAAAGGATGAATACATATGACTTCTTCCTGCTTAGTGACCCTTTAATTTTCCAAAGGAGAAACCATCCTAGTTAGCCTTCTATAAGAAAGCACCACATCTTGAAACTAATTTTAAATTCCTAAACTTTTTGGTTCTTACTTAGGGTCATTTAGCACATTCAAAAGAGAAAAATCTGACTTTCATTTTGACCAAGAGATGTTGATCAACAACTCTTCAATTGAGAATTATTCCCTATATTTTTTTGTTGCTTTGAAATGGAAAATTGGAATGTATTTTTTTGCCTACATACTCTTTTAGATATTGCAATTAATATGTTTTATTTTTGTCCAAATACATGAGAATTTGGAAAAGCTTAAACCTTGAAACCCAAATATCTTGGTCAGTTGACCTTTAATTTGAGTGATTGTTTTCCCAAATTGAGTATTTTTTGAGTGGAAACAAAATAAGCATTTTTTTCAAAGATATACTTCTATAAAATATTCATATATTTCTTTTAGTGTTGCATCCATAATTTTTTTCCCCTATTTTCTTTTTGTTTCTTTGACAATGCACAACTAAAGAAAAAATATCCTATCCTTCTGCAATGCCATCTTGCAAAATTTTTGTAACAAAAATGGATATTACATGTTACCATGTAATAATAATAACAAATATAAGAGAAATAAATCCAAACAAAAGAAAAATGATTATGAATACCCCTTTTCTGACAATGTTGATGCAAAACCCTAATTTTTAGCTCAAGTTACCTTTATGGGGTAACTAGGCTCTTTTTAACTAACTACTCATAAACAAACTAATTATTTACATGATGTCATATTTAACATAAGTGGTCTTGTACAAAATATTGAAAACTACATTATTAGAAGATTATAATATTGCATACAAAATAGCTTGTATATTTCCTTGTGCACATGAAAAGGTTGTGCTTAGGTATGCAATGCTTCTACCACTGTCATTATCTTCTTCCAAAACTCTACACATATAGTTATGAAGGTCTTAACCATGTTTTATAAAAAGTGGTCCAAAGTGCTCAATTGTAGATGAGGGTGTTGACTCTTCCAAAGTATTCCTAATTTTAGTGAAAATCCCAACCCTATTTTCAATGACAAAGTGCCTTATCTATTTCTTCTTGCTCATTTTCTCATATTTCATTCTCTAAACTTATAATTTTCATCTAAAAATAATTACATGTATAAATTTAGAGGTGTCTTGCTATGTGCACCATTTAATATTCCCCTAAGCCATTTCTGTAGGTTTTAACCCTGTACAGAAATTACCTGCATACGAATTCGAAAACACAAAAAATAAACAATGCAAGAGCATAACACATAAAACACATATACACAGAGATTTTTCCCTAGATCCCAAAACCAGGACTACTAGCTAGATTTTTCATTATGTTCCTTTCAATGTTACAATACATATTTATACATGTTGAAGCATTCAATACCATGGACCGAAAACCATCATGTCCAAAACCATGGACCGAAAACCATCGCTTCCAAAACCATGTGTGAAAAATCATGCACAAAACCATAGGTAGGTCTACCCAACCTAATGTAGAGTCCAATTTTTTTTTTTTTTTTTAATTTATTTTTTATTATTATTATTATTTTTATTTTTTTTTTCTAGGGCGCTACCTCGGACCCCATAGAGTGGGGTTACCTGCACCCCTCAAACCCCTTGTGACTCCCCCCACTACGTAATTGGCACAACGATGGGGAGGCTCCGCCCCCCTTCTAACCCCTCGGTTCACTACGTGGGCTAGTCATGGAAAGAATATAACACAACCCAAAATTATTCCACTTGTTGTTTAATTTCCAAAGGGGGCCACAAGAGAGCTTAGTCATTTATCCAGCCCTGAAATGCCCATTGTTTCTCTACACCAAGAGAACTTCTTAGAGCTCACATATTTTGTTAATGCATCTGCAATATTCTTCAAAGTGTCCACGTTTACCAGCAACACCTTTTTGTCTTCTATCATATCCCTCACAAAGTGATACTGAACATCAATGTGCTTTGTCTTTGAATGATATGAAGGGCTCTTTTCCAAGAAGACTACACTTTGGCTGTCACATACTATCCTTATAGCTCCCTGTACTAACCCCATACTTGAACACAATCTCTGCAACCAAATTGCTTCCTTGCTTGCATGAGTGGTTGCCATGTATTCTACCTTTGTAGTTGATAATGCCACTACATATTGTTTCTTACTCTTCCAACTGATTGCACCTCCAAATAGGTTAAACACATACCCACTTATAGATCTTCTCTGATCCAGATCTCTAGCCCAGTCTCCATCAACAAAGCCACAAATATCCAACACTCTGTCCGATCATGGTCTTCCTTGGTAGCACAAACCATAATCATTATTGCCACGCAAATACCTGAAAACTTGCTTCACTGCTGTCTAGTGCTCCTTCCCTGGTTTTGACATAAACCTCCTCAATACTCCCACTACATGTGTAATGTCTGGTCTAGTACATACCATTGCATACATCAAGCTACTGATTACACTTGCATATGGAACACATGACAGGTCCTCTTCCTCTTCTTGTGTCTTGGGACACTGTTCAGCAGATAACCTCACACCTACATGAATAGGAACCTTCACCAGTTTACTATCCTGCATATTAAACCTCTGCAGTATTGTCTCGACATACTTCCTCTAGTTTAACCAGAGCTTCCTCTTTCCCCAGTATCTTTCAATTTCCATGCCCAAAATATAGTTTGCAGCACCAAGATCTTTCATGTCGAATTTGGAGGACAATTGGGTCTTCAAATCCTGGATATTTCTTTGTCATTTCGACCTAGCAACATATCATCCACATACAAGACCAAATAAATAACACGGTCACCAATTAATTTAAAATACACACAATGATCTGCTTTGCTTCTGGTGAAGCCAAGTCAACGTATAAATGTATCAAATTTCTGATACCACATCCTTGGTGACTGTTTTAACCCATACAAAGACTTCTTTAACATGCATACCAGTTCTTTCTTACCCTTCACCACAACGCCTTCAGGTTGCTTCATGTAGATATCCTCTTCCAGATCCCCATGAAGAAATGTTGTCTTCACATCCATCTGTTCAACCTCAAAATCAAAAGCAATAACAACATATAAAAGTAATCTAATAGAAGTTACCTTGGCAACAGGAGAAAAAATATCGCCAAAATCAATTCCCGACACCTGGGAATAACCTTTTGCTACCAACTGAGCTTTGTATTTCTCCACACTTCCTTATGCATTTGTCTTCTTCTTGAACACCCATTTGTTGCCAATGGGTTTCTTTCCAGCCGGCAACTCCACCAGATACCAAGCCTCATTTTTGTGCAAAGATGCCATTTCATCAACCATGGACTCTTTCCATAATTGCCATCCTCTGAATCTACTGCTTTCTTCACGATTTTGGGATCATCGTCGGTAATAGATAAAGCAAAATTTGAACAGAAAGCAAATGGACTATACATTTTTGGTTGCCTTCTTTCTCAAACTGATCTTCTCACACCCGAAGTTTGTGGCTCTTCATCTTCTGATTCCTCCTCTGCTGTAGATTCTGATTCTTCCTCCTTTAGTTGAAACTCTATCTTGTTAGGTTCCTTTGGTTGGACTTCATGTTTAATAACATCTTTCACCTCTTTGAACACCACATCTCGGCTGTACACAACCTTCCTTGTTACTAGATTCCAAAGCTTATAACCCTTTAAACCATCCTTATACCCAATAAAGATGCACTTTTCAGATTTACTATTCAACTTGGTTTGTTTCTCCTTTGGAACATGTACATATGCATCACATCCAAATACCTCAGATGTGAAAGAGAGGGTTTCTTACTAGTCCATACCTCTTGTGGAGTCTTATCCTCCAACGCTGATGAAGGTGATCTATTGACCAGGTAACATGTTGTCTCTACCGCCTCTACCCAGAATTCCTGTCCTAACCCAACACCACTGAGAATAATTCTTGCCCTTTCCATCAACGTCTTGTTCATTCTTTCTGCAACTCCATTTTTCTGAGGTGTATATGGAGTAGTCTTCTGTCGTGTTATACCACACTTCTTATAGAATTCTTCAAATTCCTTAATGCAAAACTCTCCATCGTTATTTTTCCTCAGCATCTTTATCTTCTTCTCTATCTGGTTTTCCACCAGAGCCTTAAATTCTTTAAACTTGTCAAAGACTTCAGATTTCTTCTTAAGGAAATATATCCATGTATTCCTTGAGAAGTCATCTATAAATGATACATAGTACATAGACTTACCCAGTGATGGAACTTTCACAGGTCCAAACACATCACTGTGCACAAGCTCTAATATTTGTTTCGTCCTCTTACGACCAGAGGGGAAACTAACCCGATTCTGCTTCCCATATACACAATTTTCATAGAAATCAAAATCCAAAGAGTTATTACTCATACCTTCTACCATACCTTTACCATGAAGTATTCAAAGGCCCTTCTCTCTAATATGTCCAAGCCTTTGATGCGACAACATGGTCTTCTCTCCAGAGACCACTAGATTTTCTGCTCCACTTTCAGGAACCACAGAATTGTTGCACCCATCAACAACAGTGCTACCTTGAAGTTTGTACAGAGTTCCAATTCAAACTCCCCGCATCAATACCAGTGCTCCATGAACCATCTTGCAGGTATCCTTCTTGAACACTATTTTTACACTTGCATCATCCAAATTGCTTGCAAAAATCAGATTTTTGGCCAATGTAGGAATATGTAGAACAACTGGAAGTGTTCTAACCCTTCCACCTTGCAACTTCAACTTTACTTTTCCACGACCAATGATTCTAGCCTTCCTCTCATCCCCCAAGAAGCCATCACCACCATCATATTTCTCATACTCGCAGAACCACTCTCTATGGGGAGTGAAGTGAAAGGATGCACCTGAGTCAATCAACCATGCCTCACGATCTACATGTGTACTTGAAGAAGCCAACTGCACATCTCTACCTTCATTTGAGGTGGTTTTCACCTCTGCAAAAGGAGCATCATCAGATCCCTTTCCTTTATCAGGAGCTTTAGATTTACAATCCATTTTGTAGTGCCCTTCCTTTCCGCGTTTCCAACAAACCACCCTTACAACTTTTCTTGGAGATTTAGATCTCCCTCTAGATTTAGATCTCCCACTCGATGACTTATTTTTGTTTCTGTTCTGGGACCGTCCTCGTACAGACAAGGTATCACTATTTTGGCTCTCCATATTTTTCCATCTCATCTCCTCCGTCAGCAAGGATGAGACTATTGCATCAAACTGCAACGCAGTTGCATTGCTACCTATTGCAATAACCAGACTATCCCATGAATCTGGTAGAGAACACAACAAACTGATGCACTTATCTTCATTTGAAATTTTAATATAAATAGATAATAACTGAATTACCACAGTATTAAATGCATTCAGATGCTCTGTCACTGAGTCTCCATCTTTCATCCTCAGGTTATACTACTTTTTCTGCAGGAACAGTTTATTCACCAAAGACTTAGATTGGTACAAAGTCCCTAACTTGTCCCACAAAGCCTTTGTCGTATCTTCTCTTGATACATTCGACAATACTGAATCTGAGACACACAATCATATTGTACTCTTTGTCTTCCGATCCAACTTCTTCCATTCTTCACCGGACACTCTTGTTGGTTTAGTACCAGGATCTACTGTGATCCACTGATCTTTATCCACCAACAAATCCTCCATCTTGAGTTTCCACAACTCAAAACTCTAACCATTAAATTTACCGATCTCTATCTTTCCACTGCTCACCATCTTCTTTCACCACCAGAATCGATCTCGCAGATCTCCCACTGAATAGGGTCTACCACAGGCCCAAGTGAAACCCCTCAGCAACAAAGGCGTCCCCTTGAAGCCAAAACAGCTCTGATACCAAATGTAGGTTTCAACCCATTACAGAAATTACTTGCATACAAATTCTAAAACACAGAAAATAAACAATGCCATAGCATAACACATAAAACACATATACACAGAGATTTTCCCCTGGATCCCAAAACCAGGACTACCAGCTTGATTTTTCATTATGTTCCTTTCAATGTTACAATACATATTCATACATGCCGAAGCATCCAATACCATGGATCGAAAACCATCGCATCTAAAACCATGGACCAAAACCATCACATCCAAAACCATGTGCGAAAAATCATACACAAAACCATAGGTAGGTCCATCCAACCTAATATAGAGTCCAAAAACAAAATTTTCTGGGGCGCTGCCCCAGACCCATAGAGTGGGGTTACCTGCACCCCTCAAACCCCCTGTGACTCCCCCCGCTATGCAATCAATGCAACGATGGGGGGGCTCTGCCCCCCTTCTAACCCCTCGGTTACCTACGTGGGCTAGTCATGGAAAGAATATAACACAACCCAACAATTTCTTTAAGTTTGCATGTTATTTTTCTAAAATTTTACATAGATAATCTAACTTTGGGATCTTCACATTTATATCTTCATTATAGATTCGGAAAGCATTAGAGTGTCATCAATTACTAAATTGATAGATTGTTTAATACCTTCTACGATACATGCAATCTCAAAACTAAGTATGTCTATTTGTTGTTCTTCAATTCTCTCTACTACACATTATTGTTGTCCCAAGAAATTTCCAAGAGACAAGGAGTTGTTACCCCATAAATCTAACCGTCTAATCTGTCTAATTGTGGTTGTAACATATGTTAATTACTAAGAATCAATACAAGCACATTAAAACTATGTCTATCTTATATTGTAATAAATATGCACTTGATCCCTCACAGGCTAATGGAGGTGGTAGATTTGAAGCAACCTTGCATATCTCGTTCCTCTTGCTCCTAGATCCAACCTCCTACACACAATCACCACTAGAAAAGATAAATTTTCCTCCTTTGTAGAGGGGGAGTCAACATGCACAATAAAAATTCCAAACCACATATAATTATCAGAATCCATATATGGGAAGGAAAATACACATATACTTTTATTAAATCAAAATAACAATACAACTTTTAGCTCAGTTTCTTTGTGACCCCTCCTTAGTCCTCAACTCAACACCTTCCTTAACCACAACAAGACAAGGATATTCTCACATGAAATGAATTCTAATGGAGAATCATCAACGTAACCAAGCTATATTTTCTTTCTAACTTCCCTCTCCTCCTAGCAGAGTCTCATTATTTCTATCCTTCGGGAGAATGTATATGGACACCTAGGGGCCTAAGAAGTTATGAACTTATACAATAATTGACCCCTATCCAACTCATACACAAGTAGGTTGATTTTATCTCTTTGGTAATGATAAAATCTAGATTATCTTTGACCACAACCACTCCCTACATAAAGACAACTAAGGTATCATGTCTCTATGTTGTAGATTATCTAGTAGTGACCATACACAATATGCCAATGTTGTGGGAATGATTTACCTGCTCAAGATAGCTAATAAAAAATGATAAAGTGTGCATCAATTTCAACAAGTTTGATGATGAATTATGGTCTCTCTTAATAACTCAAAGTAGGAAAAACAGGTTATAATAGATGCCCCCCCTAATTCATGGAGTTGGAGGAGAAACTAGTGGACAAAATGCATTACTAAAACATGTAGTTAGAAATGAAAGGAATGAGTTAATATAAAATGAATAAATGGGAGTCATGTTGATACCAAAGTCTCAATCATAATAAGATCATCCCTGTGTCAAGCATACCCATGCTCGACATGAAGATAAACTGAATATGGACACCAACTATATATTATGGATCCTGACATGAAATGCTAGGACATGGCCATGAGAGATACATAATGGGTCTATGTTACAAACAAAAATATCATAGTCACCAACAAATACAATGTGGATCTATGTCATATTATACATGAGTAGGACTTGTTAGCTCTGCTACATTCTTCAAATTTGGGGTTCAAATGCAGGTCTAATCGGGTTGTTTAGGCTAAAAAGGATGTGCATCATTTATTCTCCTCCTACACCTTCACTCCATTCATACTCCCATAACCTCCTCGCTTCCTCTATTCTCCTCCAAACTACAAGATAAACCATATTTCCTAAGCCCCTGGGCGCTAAGGTTCTCAACCGCCATATAACCGCGCGCCTCCAAAACAAGCGCTATCTGCCAATACGGTTCTTCTCTGTCACATCAATCAAAACATGTGTGCTAAAACCCCGCCGTCCAATCATCCACCTCCTTATCCAAGGGCATTCACTCCTCCCGATGTCGAAATGTACCCGTGCTTTAACCGTGGGAAAAGTGGTTTCACCCATGTCCCGTCTGCCATGCATCTCCTCCTTAGTGGAATCACTACCCTGAGTACGATTACCACTTGCCTCCCATCAGCGGTGTGGGAAATACCATTTACCGCCCATCTGACGTCCCCGCTCATTAATCCTCATGCATGTCTTCCGCCCGGTAGCCGTTGGATCTACCCACACGGGATCCAACGGCTCACGATTGTTCTTTCATGTTTACTCCTGATAGCTCTTGAAAGCCGATATCTACCATCTATCTCTGTGATCCAACGGTCAATTTTCTTCCTCCGTCCATCCATGTCCATAACCATTCTATGCTCCCGAAGGACGAAGGCGGCCAACTACCTGTACCCAGCGCATTTACTTTTCCAACAATTGCATTCAAAAAACACTATGGCCGAAGAACAAAAAGGACATTCCTCGAGTAGATCACAACATTTATTAGTTATGGATCGTTCTTTCATAGGACATTCTACCTGCTCGAGAAGGACAACAAAATATCATGGAAGATCAAGTTCATTCATTGAAGTAGAAGATCATAGCAGAGGCTCATTTTTGATAGTTAATGTGGTTGGTGGTCCATTATGACCCCTCCACGCATAGAATAGCAAAGCATTTTTGTAATCAAACTCTATATATATCCAGAACACAAATGTAATTGAGGATGATGGTTAATGGTTTTGGTTTTGATGTAAGGTTCAACTTCTGGAGACTGTCACTACTTTGATACTTGCAGCGTCTAGTCTTCATTTTCAGCTAATACAAGATTCTTTTGCTGTTAATTTCTCACTTTCCACTTCTTCTCTGTTCTAGATTGTGCCTGTTATGCATTTTTCATGTACTCTTGATATTTAGCATCTGAGGGGTTATTATCCCACCTCTGTGTTAGAATCTAGTATGTATCATTGAATGCGTTATGTAGAATTCTGTTATTTTAGTGCCAGAGAGCTGTCATGCTATCTGTGCACTAGGAAATAGATTTGCAGACCTCTTTACTGGTTGCAGCCAGCCATCACATGGTCTTGTGCATCTGCTGGTGTGGTCAGTATTCTCCATGTTCACCTATTCCTTAAACTGTGAGTAGTTGGTGGTCTAAAGCCTTGTAGTCTGGGGGTGTTCACCCATGTCTGGAGTTAAGCATAGTAGAAGTGGTTATCTGGCTTGAACAAGCATCATTCCTTCCATTCATCCTTTTCCAACATTTTGTTGAGTTTGTAATGTTCCCGAGCATCTCCGAGATACAACCTACGAGAGTTTCTTGGGGGTGATAACAGGACTATGGACACATAAAAGAGAAGTGCCCCAGAGTAGTCCTCAAAGTACATAAAATGGTACATAACTCCAATGCAGCTTGGGAAGGGTGCCATATAAGAATGAGATGTCCCTATCCCAAAGTCTTTTATTCAACCTCGATGGTACAAATATATAGCATGTGAATAGATGAGTTGATGTTGAGCATGGTAGAAATCATCTGATTACTGAACATTGATATATAATGTTAACAAATGCGAGGAGACCTATCAATGATGAGAATGGGCCCCAAGGTATCTAGCACAACCCACAAAGTGTGAATAAATGAGATAACGTCAAACCATTGCAGACTCAATCGATCAGGTGTCAATAAGGTAAACCCATGTCAATCATGAGAAAGCCTGGCACTAAGGTCTAAAATCTCCAAGGTACTAATATTTCTTAAATCAAGCTCTTGGATAATGAACTGAAGCCGATATGATAAGATTCATCATAAGAGGGCCTTAATGTATCCTCCATAAATTGACATGGAACCAACATATAAATGATGTGAATGGGTGAATTCTTGAAGTACAACTGACATAGGGATATGAAGCATAAAAGGTCAACAAGGAATGAAAATGGCTAAATGAGGCCGAGACTTCCCTTGAACATGTAATGACACAACACAAAAGTGACTTGGAAACATTCACTAATGAGCACCACATGATATCGTGAAAGAACATAGGAGGTATTAAAGCCTGCTCCATAGTGACTATAAGAGTAACCATCTTGAGAAGTAAACAAATTCATATGTATGGTCTGGACATTAGGGAAGCTAAAACCCAGTGGTGACGAATTGACATAAACATGTGCCATGTTCAAGCTGATGTGACTAATGCTGGAATTTTGACTATTAGAATGAGTAAATTGGTTTCTCTTCCATTTTCTCTTTTTGATATCCTTCATAGTTTAATGAGCATGAAAGAGAAGACAATTAAGCTTGATAGTGTCATTTTCATTCAGTTTTAATGAGCCCAAAAAAGAGACAAAAGGATACTTGATAACGTATATCTCTTTCATGAAGGTTTAATGATCCCAAGAAATAGATAAAAAGATGCTTGGTACACTTCAATGTTTAACGAGCATGATAAGGATTCAAAGGAAGCTCATCCTATAAGAATGAGTGGTATAAAGGGTAGTAACTATTTCGAAGATGATGGAAACACCTTAAGTGAAGAGAGGCAAAGAGGCTAGCAAAGGAGACCACTCATCACAACAGTCCCTCCAAGAAGGGTGGAAACACCAAGCTAAAGAAAGTAAAAGGCCAAACACAATGTGATGTGAGTGGTGAAACAAGGACAAGGCTTATCAGTATGCCTAAGTGAGTCTAAGTGTAGCTACAACCGCAAGGCACAAAGTGGGTGGAATCCTCCCAGGGTATAGCCAAAAAACAACAAAGAAGAGAAAATGAGGTTCATATTCTAAGTCATGTCAGGTCAAAAGGAGAGATTCATGAGTGATAAAATAACATAGCATGGACCCCAACATGGAAAAAAGGTGCTAATCTAAGGCATGCATGTATAGGAAAGCTCTAGTGCCAAGGTACGACACGCAAAAAGAGATGGGTTAATATCATTAGTTAATGGGATCAAAGCTAGGGCATAATGAAGATGGAAATGGTGGTCAATAATGCAATAGATATGAAAGTGAGAGAGATACCCCTATATTCCAGGTTCATGAAAAACACACCTAAGGTTCGTTGTAATAAGAAATCGCGAGAAACTCTAAGCATAATGACACAAAAGATGCTAAAATTTTACAAATAAAGGCATTAGTAGAGAAAAGATAAAAAAATTAGACCAAAATCATGGACAAAAGGGTTGGGGACAAGGTAAAAAAAACCAATGATGGGTGAAATTACCACATGTGTGAACTCCTAAGTGGTAGATATGAGGAAATGTGGCCAAGAAGGAGCTCATTTACGCATTTGAGTGTTGAGAGTGGAGTGAGAGGAGAAAATCACCCATTTTCCCTCAAACTTCCAATCAAGGTATCAGAGTCTACAAGCTACTATTTTTTGATCCATATTCACTAGGTAAGTCTTTATATGCCCCTCTTTCATTTGATTAATATATTTTTTAATTTTAGTCAAGTTTCACCAGGAAATTTCTTTGCCCTAGGTCGCGAGTGTATGGTCACGCCTATATAGGCTTATTCATTATGATCATGTTAGTCACAGTCACAGGGAGAACCCAACTTGGAAATTAATGGCACTTTGTGAATAATGACACAATATCAACCATAACATGTGTTTCAAAAAAAAAAAATGAAAGAAATGAACACACGTGGGTTTTTTCCTTTACAGTTTGACTGGGCGATTGTGTGTATAATGTAAGGTTTTCACCATGATCAAGTGGAGGAAGCAATAACACCAATAAAATGACATTAGAGCCCTTACTAATCTCCCAACCCTATGGGCTCTTAGCGACTATGGATTACTGAAATTATTTAAAACCTAGAGTATGAAGAGCCAAATAGGGTTATTGCAATGATTGGTGGAGATGTGGGATCGCCAAAACCAATAGTTTGTAGTGAGGGGATAAATATTGTAGTTAGAGGTAGAAGGCATATACTTCTTGATAGGTTTATTGAGGCGAGGTTCTACAACAATTTTGGTTGGTGTGAGGAGTATTGTAGAGGGAAATGTGGATGAGTATGTGGTTAAGTATTATGGGCCACACAAGTGAGTAACAAGGTACCAATTAGACATATAATTGGTCTCGCCTTTCAAACCATACTCTTCACTATTCCCTTAATACTCAAGTATTCAACACCACACATGCTCTAAATCTCACATGGATCTTGCTATCTAGTGCATGGAACCAACACTTCTCAACTAGTGTGAGGGATTGCTAGTGAACATGAAAGACGATCTCACCTATAGATGGATGGGATGACAAAAAAAAATGATTATGTTACTATCTTGGCGTCTTTCTTCTTGGATCAGGTCCCTATTATGAGTTTGAGGGTAAATTACCCTGATTAATATCTTATAGAGCCATGCATGGCATGTTGGAATGAGTTAATGGGGAGATTGGAGGGTGGACATGTTGAACAATGGTTTAATAATTTTTAAAATGGTTGATTTATGCCATCATATCTATTACATATTATGCATATGAGGGTGTTAAGTTTGTGAACGATCCTAGTCCTACCCCTCGATGTGCATTGAAATGCACTTGGAAAGAAATATTTTTTTGGTTTTTTTAATATTTTATTTTTTATTTTTATTTTTGCATGGGTATATAGTCCCTAACATTTGGATGGTGTGATATGAAAATGTGGGAGCAACCCAATCGACAAGTCAATCACTTCTACATTGCAAAGGAATGAGTGCATGAGGTGGACGTGAAGCTTACAAGGAAGAGGGTGGAGAAGATCATGATGTTTTACATGAGTTCACACATAATGTGAGGGGGTTGAATCTAGGGCTAAAATTATTATCTGTGGATGCCATACCTCCACAACTTTAGAGGAACACCATGGGAATACACTTCTCTCATTGTCATGGCCTTCTATGGTGTATTGTGTATGTTGTGATATGTTATCTCCAACATAGGGATTATTAGCTTCTTAGCATAGTGTTCCTACGATGTATTTTTTGTTTTGTATATGTATTGGATTAGATTCCTTGTTTGACTAACATACCCACGTGATATATATGATATAAAAAAATATATTTTGACCTATATATATGACAATTTTGATGGTGTTTTTGTAACATGTTCTAATGATTTTTTCGTTGATGTTGCTAATGAATGTATGTTATGCATGGTTTATAAACTTATTGTGACAAATGCCAATCCAAGATATAATTAGCTAATTAATTAACAAGTGTATTAGATCCTTGAGGAATGTGAATGTAGTTAATGTTAAGAAAATTTTGTTCCAAGAGACATACCCTCAAATAATAATGAACGCAATATTCCTCACAACATAGACACTATGAGTTGTGGTTCAATATTTCTGTAACAAAAATGGATACTACATGTTACCATGTAATAATAATAACAAATATAAGAGAAATAAATCCAAACAAAAGAAAAATGATTATGAATACCCCCTTTTCTAACAATGTTGATGCAAAACCCTAATTTTTAGCTCAAGTTACCTTTATGGGGTAACTAGGCTCTTTTTAACTAACTACTCATAAACAAACTAATTCTTTACATGATATCATATTTAACATAAATGGTCTTGTACAAAATATTGAAAACTACATTATTAGAATATTATAATATTGCATACAAGATAGCTTGTATATTTCCTTGCATACATGAATAGGTTGTGCTTAGGTATGCAATGCTTCTACCACTGTCATTATCTTCTTCCAAAACTCTACGCATATAGTTATGAAGGTCTTAACCATGTTTTATAAAAAGTGGTCCAAAGTGCTCAATTGTAGATGAGGGTGTTGACTCTTCCAAAGTACTCATAATTTTAGTGAAAATCCCAACCCTATTTTCAATGACAAAGTGCATTAAATCCTTATCTATTTCTTCTTGCTCATTTTCTCATATTTCGTTCTCTAAACTTATAATTTTCAACTACAAATAATTACATGTATAAATTTAGAAGTGTCTTGCTATGTGCACCATTTAATATTCCCCAAAGCCATTTCTGTTGGGTTGTGTTATATTCTTTGCACATAGTTAACAGGGGGTTTGAGGGGTACCCGTAACCCCACTTTATGGGGTCCGGGGCATCGCCCTGGAAAATTTTGGTTTTGGACCCTATGTTAGGTTGGGCGGACCCACCTATGGTTTTGTGCATGATTTTCGCACATGTTTTTTGGACGCGATGGTTTTCGGTCCATGGTATTGGATGCGATGGTTTTTTGGTCCATGGTATTGGACGTGATGGTTTTTTCGGTCCATGGTATTGGATGCTTCGGCATGTATAAATATGTATTGTAACGTTGAAAGGAATATAATGAAAAATCAAGCTGGTAGTCTCGGTTTTGAGATCCAGTGGGAAATCTCTGTGTATATGTGGTTTATGTGTTATGCTCTCGCATCTTTATTTTCCTTGTGATTTAGAATTCGTATGCAGGTAATTTCTGTACGGGGTTAAAACCTACATTTGGTATCAGAGCTGTTTTGGCTTCAAGGGGACGCCTTTGTTGCTGAGGGGTTTCGCTCGGGCCTGTGGTAGACCCTGTTCAGTGGGGGA
>APFE031581912.1:11564-42613 GCA_000404065.3 Pinus taeda
TGATGCTCACTGCTCAAAACACCCTAGCTGAAACAACTGCCAGTCTCCAAGAGAAACGACTTGCTGAATAGTGTGATGAGAGAATGAGACAAACTTCTCTTTTATAAGTTTAGACAGGCTTCTAGAACCCACTAGATAGCCTAAAAAAAATTAAAAAACAAATTACAAAAAAAAAACAAACAAATGAATTTTTTGGAAACGTGGGGCTATACGGCCGTGAAACACGTTTCCGGCCGTACCACCCACGTTTCCATTTCAGAAAACGAGGTGGTACGGCCGGAAATGCGTTTCACGGCCGTACCGTATGTGGAAACGCGTTTCGTTTCCGTTTCCGGCCGGAAACAGGCCCCCCCCAGCGTTTCCTGCAACATAGCTGCTAGGAAACACCTGGTGTGCTAAACAACACATGTAGACTTGGCTCACTACTCAAGCGACCTATGTCAAGAGACAAATTCTGAAATGATAGATGAATGAGAAAAATGAGTCCCTCCTTACTTTTGTCAAGTTGCCTCCAAGATTGCCCATGTGGGCCCACATCGAATTCCTCTCATCAATTCCACTCCAATGAGAGCATACTCTCCATGTGGGCCAAAATTCCCTTTTGGTGGCCCCCACGCTCCACCAAGGCCGCAATCTTTCATCAAACTCTAATGTTGGAGTGCCTCCTATGCCAAAAATTGAATGTGGGTCCCCTAAGCCCACTTCTCCTATGTGTAACCATGTAATAAACCAAAATTGAGCAAAATTGATATCTACTTAGTAAAATACTAAGTAGGAATATCACACCCTAGGTGACCCTCTAGGGTTAGGCCTCGAATTTGGAAAAGTGAAGAAAAGAGTGGTAGATTTGACCACCAAAGGGATACGAGGATTAGTTCCTTATTGCTTGGGCTTAATGGAGACAAGATACATAGATCAAAAATTGTTGTGAGCTAAGGAGCCCTAATTGATCTTTGCCAGCCTCTCCAAGGGAAACAACTAGGTCAAAAAGGATTTATACTTCAAATTTTCCAAAGAGATGAAGTTTCGAGATCTTTCAACCTAAGAGGTGGCTCCAGGAACATTCACCCAATCCCTCAAAGAGAAACACATGCACTAAATCACTTATTCAAGGTCTAAGAAGAATTTCACATTATATTAACCATACAAGAATAATGATAACAATATACATCCATTTGACAAGTAAGATGACAAGAATAGCATTAAAAATCACTTACATGAGAGAGAGTATAACCATTCAACCACTTTGCATTAGAAAAAAGCTCCAAAAACAATAGCGAAAATCCAAACATCATAGTGCATCAAGAAACTCCAAAAAGTTTATCCCAACAAAAAGTGTGAAAATCTCCCGAGAGATACTAATCCAATCCAAGTGATGATGAGAGAAATGAATCACCTCTCATCTATTTATACCATCTCTAATGAGTTTGATTTGCCTAATTTACCTAATTAAGCGCCAAATAATAAAATAATGTGCAATAATAACATTCCTTGGCGACAAGCCCCCCAAGATAGTTCAATAACATAAAAAAGCCTCTCAAGAGGGAAGAATGATCGATAAAATGAGTTGTTGGGCCTTTGAGAAGGTATAATGAAGTCCAGATTGTGTCATGGTAAAAAAATGGACTCCAAACATGTAGTGGACAATGGGTTGGCCCCTTGCTTTTCAAGCAAGTCACTATGGTGCCCCCAAGTGCGGGTGGAGGCACAATGACAACCTCATGGGTCACCAAGTGGATCAAAAATGCTTGTAAAGCATTTGTAAGGGCTAGGATGATGACATAAGCCCTCACTTTGTCTCCTGCAGTGAGACACATCCTCATTTGGAATTTTGGACCTTGGAAAATCTGCCGAGTGTATAGTGCAAGTGTGGAGTCAGCTAGGCATGGTGAACTAATTGCATCATCTGCATCCAAAAGGTCGAACACGAGCAATCAATGAGTGGTGTTGGGGATCCATGAAGTAATCTCTGCTATGGTGGAGGCCCATGGCTCTCAACACTCACCCATCAAGTGCCAATGTGGCCCTCTAGAGGGCTAGGACCCCTTATAGAGACCAGGCCCTAAATGGAGACCCATTTGCAATCCTACATAAGATCCAATGCATCCCCTTTCCCTTTAATGTTGGAATTTCTAAGTCTAACCTATTAGAAACCCTCCATGTACTTTCTGACCTATTCCTACCTACTTGTTCTATTAATTAACAAGTTATTTACCATGTAAATACTGGAAATAAATACAAGTGCATGGTCAACACATTATAGAATATCAACTGAAGGAAACAGAAACAAGCACACAAGTGACACCGTCGTTTTTGGATTAATGTCCCCTGAAAAACCCGATGCAAGAAAACTGGTGCAATTATTTAAGGGTTTGATTTATTAACCAGTTTCAGAATACGATTTGGGTGCCAAATCTAGCTCACCCAATAGAGAAAAATCTCAGCAATAGTACCTCTCTACTCGGAAGCAGATATTCTGGCTGAAACCCCAAATAAACACTCCCTCTTCTCATTAGTAGTAACTCTCTACTTGGAAGCAAACATTTCGGCTGAAACCCCCGATAAACACTTTGGCAGCTCCAGAGCTCCAATCTGCCCCACGAAACCCCAACGTCAGCCTCTCTCTGTCCTAGCGTTAGCCCAACGTCATTCTGGCTTGGCCTACGTCAGCCTTTGGAGGCACTGCATCAGTCCTCTGGCCCTCTGCATCACCCACGTTGGCTCTCTGAGGCACTGCGCAACTCCTGGCTAGCTCTATGTGAACCCTTGGTTGCTTTTGCGTCCCTCTCTCCGGCTACTGCACTGACCCTCCTGATGCTATCTCTCCCTCTCTGCTTCTGTGTTCACTGCCCCTTAGCTGCAACTCTGATTACTCTCTCAACTTTCTCAGCAAACCCAGCCCCAAAAAGTCGAAATCTTGGTCTCTTGGTGTGTTCTCCAAATGACCCTCAAGGCTCCTCTTATACTTTTCTCGTTGACAAATTAACGGCCGAGATTAAGTCCCTAATCAACAGCTAAGATTAGATCTGGCTTGATCTGACTTTTGGACCATTCTAACACAGTTTTATATTAATTCATATTAATATTTTATTTTCCCTCAGTTTAGACTTAGGGACTCCATTAAAAATATTAATTATTTTAATATATTTCAAACTGTTTAGGATCTGCCCAAACCCTTTTTGGGTATTGGAGATCTCATGTGCCTTAGCCTCTCCACCAATTTTCGTGACTAGAACACATCCGATGCTACCCCAAATCAACACTCTCTCTTAGCAAGCACTGTGCTCTAGCAATACTCCTCACTGAGTACCACCCTGATCATCCGGCATCAGTGTCTGTGTTGATGCTAGGCTTGCTTCCCATCATCTGCACTACTGCATACTATATTGCTACCCATGGCCCTGCCACTACCACTATTGCATATGTACTGCAACTCCCTTTGCATCCGTGCTGCTGCCCATGGCCCTGCCACTGCCATTGTTGCCTCTGCACTGCAACCCCTCTCATCATGTTGCATCGTGCTTCCCATAGCACTACCACTGCTAACTGCTGCACTGCAACTCAGTTCCTGAGAAGTAAGTAACTGATCTCCCAACTCCGACATCTCTGTCAGGCTAGAGACACCCTCGATGTTGAAACTCCCTCTGTCGCTGACAAGTGCTCCTTCTCTAACCTCTGCACTGCTGCAAAAACTCCATGCATCTCGCACCATTGCACACCTCTTTGTGCCATCTTGCACTGGTGCAACACCCCTATGCTTCTCGCACTGCTGCCTCACATTGTCCTGGGAATCCTGCACTGTAGCTCCCTCTGTCACTCCATCCACATCTGTCTCTACTGACATCGCCAGTACTATTACTCCTCTTCGGGGCTCCCGTAGCAAGGTCTAATCCAAGAGGCTAGGTACCTCAAGGATCCTGCCACTCATCGCATGTAGTCTGTCTAACTATAGCTCGATGTCTCTCCACTTCTGCTCAAGTGGCGTGTGAGCACTCATGGCACAGTCATCGTTTGTCTCCACTTTCTTCTCTTCCCTTGCTGGTGCAGCCTTGGTCTCAGAGGCCTCTCCCTTGCTCTTCTTCCTTGGACACTGGGTCGCATAATGACGTAGCTCCCCACAGTCGAAGCATTTCACCTTGGAGAGGTCCTTCTTCTGTTTCTCCTGCTTTCCCTCAGATGCTAGGGCAACATCCACCTCCTCCTCCTTGATTCTGATACCCTTGCCATTGCTTCCCACCTTGCTTAGCCTTTTGATCTCTTCTTGGCAAAGAGTAGCCCACATTTCCTCCCAATCTGGAAGGGTCGCCCTGCCTAGTATGCTCTGGACAAACACCTCCCAGTCTTCTAAGACTGCGTTAAGGGTTGTTCTCACCATCAATTCTTGATCCGGCGTGACCCCTATGGAAATCAGTTGATCACAGATCTCCTTCAATCGACCGAGAAAGGGGTCGATCTATTCTCCCTTCTACATTCGGTATGATCGCAGCTGATTTTTTGGTAACATCCTTCTCTGCACAGAAGTATGCTGGTAGAATTTCTTTAAGGCCTCCCACATCTCATTTGTCGTGTCCTTTTCGGCAATATGTGGTACTACATAGTCCTTGACCTTGTCAAGAATGATGCTCTTGGCCCTCGCCATTGCCTCCTCGTACTTGTCGTTATCTATTGGAATTTCTAAGTCTGACACGTTAGAAAACTTTCATACACTTTACTGATTTATTCCTACCTACTTGTTATGTTAATTAACAAGTTATTTACCATGTAAATACTGGAAATAAATACAAATGCATGCTCAACACATTATAGATCATCAACTGAAGGAGAGAAACAATCACACAAGTGACACTGTTGTTTTTGGACTAATGTCCCTAGAAAAACCCAATGCGGGAAAACCAGTGCAACTATATGAGGGTTTGATTTATTAAGTAGTTTCAGAATACAATCTGGGTGCCAAATCCGGCTCACCCAACAAAGAAAAATGTCAATAGTAGTACCTCTCTACTCGAAAGCAGATATTCTGGCTAAAACCTTAGATAAACACTCCGGCAGCTCTACACCTCCAATCTGCCCCATGAAACCCCAGCGTCAACCTCTAGGGACTGCGTCAGCCTCTCTCTGGCCCGACGTTAGCTCAACGTCACTCTGGCTTGGCCTATGTCAGCCTTCTGGCACTCTGTGTCACCCACACTAGCCCTCTGAAGCACTGTGCTGCTCCTGGATGCCTCTGCGTGAGGCTTAGCTGGCTTTGCGTGAACCCTTGGCTGCTTCTTTGTCCCTTTCTCTGGCTACTACGTTGATCCTCCCAATGCTATCTGTGCCTTTGCTTCTGTATTCATTGCCCTTCAGCTGCAACTTTGATCGTTGATTCTATCTCTCTTAGCAAACCTCGGTCAAGAGAATAGAATGACTGATCACTGTGGTGCATTCTCCAAGTGACCCTCAAGCCTCCTCTTATACTTTTCTCATTGACAAATCAACGACCGAGATTAAGTCCCTAATCAACGGCTAAGATTAGATCTGGCTTGATCCATGACTTTTGGACCATTCTAACACAGTTTTATATTAATTCACATTAGTATTTTATTTTCCTTAAGTTTAGACTTAGGGACTCCACTAAAAATATTAATTATTTTAATATCTCCCAAACTATTTAGAATCTGCCCAAAACTTTTCTGGGTATTGGAGATCTCATGTGCCTTAGCCTCTCCACCAATTTTCGTGGCTAGAGCACATCCAATGCTACCTCAAATCAACATTATCAGTTGGGTCAATTGGGATAGCTATCATCCTCAAGGCGAAGTGCTTGACACGATTCTTGTCTAGAACAGATAGGATTTTGGCCTTTCAAACTACAAAGTTTGAGGCTTCGTCCAGTCTGTCCTGGTCTCTTACCCCGTTCACTGCCATCTTGTTGCTCCTCTACTTCCCTCCTGGAAGTTCTTGGTGCGACTCCCTCTAAGCCTTGATTTCCCTCCTAGAAACCCTTCTGCCAATGTCGATATGCCCCCACTCGAATCATTAATGCAGTTGCACCACTGATCCAGATTTCTCGGCTAGAAATCCTCGGTAACAACTCCCTCCTCCTTGGCCTTGCCCTGTTAGGTACTGTTCTGACTACAATACCCACCAGCTCCACTCTGCAACTTATCCACAACCTCCTAAAACCCAACAAACTGAAGGTTAGAGCTCCTAGGCTCTGCACAATCCCAACACTGGCAAATCAGCTTCCTTAGCCAATTGCATCAGCCCTCTTGGCCTCTGCGTGAGCTTGTCTTTGCCTCCCTCAACCTCTGCACTGCCTCTTCTTGGCTCAAACTTGATGACACAGGCACTGCATCACCCCTTCCTTGCTGTTTGTCTATTAGGAACAGCTTCTGTCACTCGGGACAACTATTTTTTGCTGTTGTTGCTCTGCTTGACTGATGTCCTCAGTTCTCCTATGATCTGCAACCACGCTTTGATACCATGTTGGAATTTCTAACCTATTAGAAACCCTTCATGTACTTTCTGATTTATTCCTACCTACTTGTTATGTTAATTAACAAGTTATTTACCATGTAAATACTAGAAATAAATACAACTGCATGCTCAATACATTACAGATCATCAACTGAAGGAAACAGAAACAAGCACATAAGTGACACCGTTGTTTTTGGACTAATGTCCCCCGAAAAACCCAATGCGGGAAAACCGGTGCAGCTATTTGAGGGTTTGATTTATTAAGCATTTTCATAATACAATCTGGGTGCCAAATCCGACTCACCCAACAGAGAAAAATCTCGACAGTAGTACCTCTCTACTCGAAAGCAGGTATTTCCGCTGAAACCCCAAATAAACACTCTCTCTTCTCGGCAGTAGTACCTCTCTACTCGAAAGCAGATATTCCGGTTGAAACCTCAAATAAACACTCTGGCAGCTCCACAACTCCAATCTGCCCCACGAAACCCCAACATCAGCCTTTAGGGACTGCAACAGCCTATCTCTGGCCCAGTGTTAGCCCAGTGTCACTCTAGCTTGGCCTGCGTCAGCCTCTGTAGGCATTGTATCAATCCTCTGGCCCTCTCAGTCACCCACGTTGGCCCTCTGAGGCACTGCGAAACTCCTAGCTGCCTCTGCGTGAGCCCTGGCTAGCTTTGTGTGAACCCTTGGCTGCTTCTGCGTCCCTCTCTCTGGTTACTGCGTTGATCCTTCCGGTGCTATCTTTGCCTCTCTACTTCTGTATTCATTGCCTCTCAGCTACAACTATAATCACTCTCTCAACTTTCTCAGCAACCCCAACCCCAAAAAGTCGAAATCTTGATCTCTTGGTGTGTTCTCCAAGTGACCCTCAAGCCTCCTCTTATACTTTTCTCATTGATAAATCAACAGCTGAGATTAAGTCCCTAATCAATGGCTAAGATTAAATCTGGCTTGATCCATGACTTTTGGACCATTCTAACACATTTTTATATTAATTCATATTAATATTTTATTTTCCCTAAGTTTAGACGTAAGGACTCCATTAAAAATATTAATTATTTTAATATCTCTCAAATTGTTTAGAATCTGCTCAAACCCCTTTCTGGGTATTGGAGATCTTATGTGCCTTAGCCTCTCCACCAATTTTCGTGGCTAGAGCACATACGATGCTACCCCAAATAAACATTCAATACAACAAATCATTAGAATAATCAAGTAAAAGAGTTTACAAATCATGGATTCAAATGGGCACTTCATGGTGGCATGCCCTTCAATAGTGGACTTTGACATGTACAAGTGTCTCCAGACTTGATAAGAGGGTTAATTAAGGACCCTATTAGGTGGTTTCAACCTTTAAAGGGGTGACATGTCCATGGTATTCCATCAAATGGTCGGTGGCATGTGATATAATTATGAGATGGAGGGGTCAAGGGAAAAACTCCAAGCCACGTGTTAGGGAACAAGAGTAGCTATAATAGGGGAAGCCCACACTTGGGTGTATGAGTGTAGGAGGGAGCAATCATGGTACCTACATTTGTTTTTCCACCCTTCTTCGTATGCCTTTTGCCTTTTTTTTTTTCTTCATAACTACTCGAGGCTCCAGGGAATGAGAGCATGATGTGTTGTATATAGTAGTTGGTATCCCCTTTTAAGATGGGGCATTTCATTGCCCACTAGGGGTTTGGACAATCATTGGTTCCTTAACGTGGAGGGAGCTCATCTAGGGACCATAGGAACCAGGGTGATGGCCATAGATAAGGGGTGGAGTTTATGTTTGGCTTTTCCCCACATGCTAAATTTGTATGTCCCAACCATCTTTTGCATTTTATGGTAAATTTCCTGTTGTGAGTGGCCAAATTATGCTTTTTCTTTTCTTTTTAGCTACATAAACCTCTGAGGCATTGTTCCAAGCCCGACCCTAAGTGTGGACAAGGGGAGAAGGAGGCTAAACCTTTGTGGGCCCAGTGGACATATGTGGACCCGGATGGGAAATATGATGAATGGGGCTATAATAAGTGGAGGGGAGTGATGTATATGGTATCGGGAAGCAGGACAATGCAACCAAAATCGAGATTTCCCATGTAGTGTCAGCGCTAAAGCCAATAGCCAGTAAAGGGGATCCCACGAGACTAGGAAACAAGGTTAGCCATCAAATTGGGCAGAGAAGACAAGAGTATAGACCATAGTTTTTAAAACAGAATCGATAACCGGACTGGTCCACCTAATGAACTGGTTTACCGACAAGAACCGGTCTAACCAAGACTGGTTTGGTTTAAACAAACCGGTTTTAGAAAAATACATTAAATAATTAATTTTTAATGAAACAAAACTATTTTTAAGATTTAAACCATGATTCCAAGCCAATAGAGACAAAATATGCAAAGTTTGCTCATTTATATACCATGTAAAGGTGAATATATCAAAATGGCACCGAGTGCAATACATATCATCGACAAAATAGCAAAATACATAAGCAATGAGGCTCTAAATGGCCTATAAAGTCCAAAACCAGTGTTGCAAGCTATGAGGCCATTGGCCTACTACAAGTCTACAGTTTACACATGATCAATCATCAAGTTCATCACCACTATTAGCCACAAGATCATCATCAGGAGTTGTTGTTGCTCAGATTGTCACGACAATGCTCAGACCGTGGGATATCACCCTGATCCCTGATCTCTTCGTTTAAGCCTGTCTCCCGCGGCTAAGGGCGGTAGACCCTATGGGGCAATGGATGACCAACTGTGAACCAGTTGAGTTGGGAGACACAAGGGGAAACAAGCACTTAATTGATTTTATAAGTTAATAGACCAGTGCCTTATGAAATAAATGATTAAACGATTATTTATCAAATGCTGCAGAAATATGAACTCATTAACAATCATTTACCATTAAATAACTCAAACAAAGAATAACTTTTACCAAATGCGAGATAATCGATAAATGCTCAATGGCTTAACAATATTCCAGAATTTAAAATTCGAAATATTAAATGCTTTAAATAACCACGTAATTTTAAATGCTAACCAGTTATCAATTTCATATAGCTAATCTTCAAATGAATATTTAAGCATGTTTAACCGCATAAAAATGATAAATATTAATTCCACATCAAAATTTTAGTCTCAGCAGAAAAGATATATTGCAAACATGACAAATCCCTGAGCCAAGACTGAATCTGGCAAAATATTTCCAATTTTTTTTTTTTTAATAAAACAAAATTCAGCTAAAGGAAAAAAATAAAGTCTAAATGAATGTAATTTAAATCTAAAAATCTAAACTATAGAACGAAAATAAAATTAAAAAAAAAGTCTATTTTTTTTTGTTATATGTAAATCTAACATTAAACAAAATTAAATCTATTTAAAGAAATCTAAAGCTAAACAAAAACTTAAAATTTAATAAATTTAAAACTGAACCAAGCTAACAACTAAACCCAAAAATAGAACTTGAACTTTAATCTAAAATCTAATGCTAACAAAAAGGGCCTAACATATGAATAAAAATGAAACAATATTAAAATCTAAAATCTAAATAACACTAAAACCTAAACTAAATTAGAAGAAACCTTTATGCCTTTTATAACCTTTATATATATATATATATATATATATATTATTATTATATATATATATATAATATTATTTATAATTAAAGTAAACCAAAAAAAAATCCTAAATCTAAAATATAAAGAGTAAAACTAGACTAAATATAAATAAAAAAATCTAAACTATGGAAAAAAACTCTAAAATAGGACTAACTTTTTATGTTTTTTATTTTTTAAATTTTTGTTTATTATGTATTTTTTATAATTTTTATTTTTATGATTTTTGATTTATTAAAAAATAAAATAAAACAAAACTAAATTTTAAATAAACTAAACGAAACTAAACTAAATGAATATATACAATTTAAAAAAAATGAAATCAAAAACTAAAAGCTATGCTAGAATTATAACTCAAATGAAAATTAAATCTAAATTAAACCTACAATCTAAACTGACTGTGTATCAACCTAAACTGTCATAACAAAAAAAAAAAATCGAAACTTATTTTCCCACAGTCTTATCATTTCACAGTTTTTTGCATTGTGCGTGGGCGTTTTGTAGGTTTCGACGAGATGCAGATGAGTTACGTGGGAGCTGGCTGCAGGCAGTATGACAGAGGTCCAAGAACCGTGCAGCAAACAGAGGGTTAACACGTAGGAGCGTATGCGATGTGAGGGAGATGAACACGCAGGTGGAAGAGCGACGGGCAAAGAAGACAACGCGAAGGGAATGCAGGTAAATTGTTTTGCAGGAAGTGAGCAGTTGTGGATTTGCATTTTGCAAATTTAGGAGCGTACAGACTACATGGGAAGGGGCTCGTATGGCAGCAGAAGGATGAGAAAACACAGGCAGAGGACATGTAGATGTGTGGCAGCATAACTGTGGCAATGTTGAGGAGCGATGCAGGTTGGAAACGCTGAAGGTTTTGCAGGTATGGAAGGGAGGAGCTGACAGTAGCAACATGCAGGTTGATGAATGATGGCAAGGATTGAGGAGATAACTTGCATGGACAGACTTGGAGCAGTCACGTGGATGGAGGAGGAAGCTGGACGGAGGATACGCAGAGAAAGGAAGAGGTGCAACGATTTCCTTGCAGCGCTTGTTGCTTTAAAAAAAAAATTTGAAATTTTTTTCTCTGTAATAGCAATGAGAACCCCGGCAACAATAGGCAGCAACAAACAGACAACCTGAAACCCTCAAAATTCTTCAGAAGAGTTTAAAAATTTTAAATCAATCCGCTTCAGATTTCCCTGATGCAAAACCCTGATCAGATTGCCTGATGGAAAACCATGAAATTTTTTCAAAATCTGTACCTGCAATCTGAAAAAAAAAAAAAAATGAAAAACCAGAAATAAAATGTGCAAGAAAGAACAATGAAAAAACCCTAAATCAGCTAAATAATTACAGTTATTTACAGATTAACGGCTCTAAGCAGCCATATTTGTCAATAATCCACAGTAATATTTTCAGAATTTTAAACTTAATGTGAGATACTTCAGAAAACCCTTCTTGCATTCATAAGAAAAATTCAAATGATAAGCCCGGAATTAAAACTGGTTGGACTCTTTTAGAAAACGCAATCCTGGAGTTGGCTAGTTCAGCCGAGAACTTCCCCTAATGCCCAGTAAACTCAAAACTAAGATTTCTTGCACAGCTTAAAATCAACCATTAACATAGAGGGAGAAAACAATAGTGAAATCCAGATCAGATGGAGATACCTGCCATTATATTTCAAAATCTAAACTATCATTCAAACGCTAGAGATCAAACAAGATACCCGTGCCTGAATCAATCTTCATCAAGCTATTATCGATGACTGAAAATAAAATTATGCAGAAAAATAAAAGATCTTACAGCATTTCCAAAAGGGTAACACCAACAAGATTTTTAAGCCCAAATTCTTTCTTTATTGCACAAAAAATGACTACAAGAGAGCTTTCTTTAGCACTAGACTTTCAGATCAAATCTGATCTCAAATGACCCGCGACACCCTATTTAAAGGAAAAATTCCCAATGGCTAGTTCGAGTGATCCATGTCAAAATGATCTCGATCGTCGAAGAGGATCAAAAATCCCTTTTTAATCTCATCCGCGAATTATTAAATGTTTTTTTAATATATTAAAAAATTTGAAATCTTGCATTTATTTTCTCAAAAATTTTGACTTCTTATTTTTATTTATTTTTCAAATTTATTTATTTATTTTTTAAATTTTATTTTATTTATTTTTAATTTTTAATTTTTTAATTTTTTAATTTTTTATTATTATCTATTTTTAATTTTTTAATTTTTATTTTTGGATCCTCGAACTTAGCCTTTGGAAAAATCACCTAGGACCGAGGACTTATGAGGGGATTAAAACATTTTCTAACCCTCAAGACATGACTTTTACACTTTTATATCTCAAGGGGGAAAACCCATCTGACATAGACCCTCAAAGACCACCCAGTTCTGCTACACAACTATAATCTAGCAGATCAAGCAATTTGAAATAACATAGCCAAATAATTAAGATTATTTACAAATTAATTTTACATAGACTCGAAGCACACTAGGATTCCCCTAAGATTCTAATGACAATTCATTTCGGCTTTGGGGTTAGGCTGAAAGAAAACTTTGTCGATCATGGATTGGTGAGACAAAAAACCTTCCGGAACGTAGATTATCACTAGAAAATTAGGTCCACCTAGGCAATTTACATACATGACTCAGATCTGCTAAAATTATTTACAATCTACACATGCAGACTAGGTTTACAACATAACATGATCAGGTCGGCGATGACTGTCGAATGGCACAGACACATCGATCAAGCGCTATCTCTTTTGCGAAGAAAACGGGGTGTAAAGTTATGGGTAGCTGACATGTAGTGGTTAACATGTGGCTCTAATTGGGGACACATTGTTGCACTGTAGGAATGTGAAAATCCAGAATCTACATCCACGCAACACACAACAAAACATAAGTAGTGTCCATCCAAAAATCATCATAGCACATTAAAGATATAAGCTCTTCATTTATTAACTATCTAGTAACATGAAAAGTAAGTCTAATCCTAAAACAGAAATGAAAATGCTGAAAAAACAAGGAGTAGAGTTAGAAATACAGAGGATGCCCCATGGCATCAGATGTGTTCAATATAATGTATACTGAGCATTTGTCTGCTTTCAAGCAAATCTGTCGGCTACTTATCGGATGTGCCATGTCCAATTCTGCATACGGTAGGACTTTTCCCTATCCGAAAATCAAGCTGCTCACGGCCGTCTGATGCATCAAATATTTTTCTCGTTTTCTTTTTCTTGCACTTTTTCTTCGTGGCAGGCTCTATCACTGATGTCGTGGAACTTTCTGCTTCAAAGCTCTCAGATGAAGTATGTAAGATATGTGTGACATGTCTTTCTTCATTTTGCATCTGCCTTGTCAAGGATAATGGACCAATCTCACAAGTGCCATGAGTTATAACTTGATCTTCAATCACTGGTGGATTAACTATGTGAGCATCAATCTGATTATTAATTTCCCTTTTATCCAGGTCACCTTCAATTATCCACTTTTCAGTGGAACAAAGGACCTCATAATAAGATGGAGTTTGTTGTAACAGATAAGGAGGCTCTTGATCTACTGACGTTCCCTGGTCTCTTTCATCCTCTGACAGCTGTTGAAATTTCTGAGCTTGTATTGTAATGACATCCATTTGACTAGAGTGTTCAACCTTCATAGCACTGATTTCCCTGGCATGGTCTTCTTCCATGGTTAATAATTTATTTTGCATAGAATTAATTTCCTTATCATGATTAGCTTTCATGGTCATCATATTTTCCTCTAAGCCTGATAACTTGCTTTGCATAAAACTAATTTCTGTGTCATGATTAGTTTTCATGGCCTCAATTTCCTTAGCATTTTGATTTTGCATGTCGGTTATGTAATCAGAGTGTTTAATTTTCATGATCTCCATCTCCTTATTACATTTTTCCAGGTGGGTGCATAAAGTTCTCACATCATTGGCGTAATTAGTTTGATTGATCTCCATATTTTTTACCAGCCGCATTAGTTCTTGTATAATTTTCTTATGATCTTCCTTTTCATTGTCAACGCTGTTTTTACAATTTGTCCTTGCTTTTCCACTATCATGGATTTGCTCTGCAATGGTACAGGTGGATGGCACATTCTAATATGAAGAATTGTCTTGAAATCTTTCATCAACAGTTGGACCTTTTACAAGATTACTTTCATTCTGTTGCACAATTTTAGAGGCACAAGGCAAGCTATCTGGATCACCATATCTATCTTTAAAAGCATCGACAATGTCTTGTAAAGAAGTGAAAGAATCTTCAGGACAATTATTAAACCAGTTCAAAGCATCACCCTTTAAAAAACGAACAAATAGACGCATTTTGACATCATGATTATATTGAGGAAGTCTACAATGTATGATCATTACACAAGTAAACTTGTTTAAATGCTTTCTAACAGCGACTGAATCACCACCTGAGAATAAAAATAATTTAGAAATGGCCTCTTCCGGAAGATCATGGAAATTATCAGTAAAATGACATGGTTTAAACAAATAATTCATGATGAATAACAAGGGACCAAATGGATGATAGAACAAGATCTCTGCTCAAGAAAATCAATATATGAAAGAAGTGGAGTCGCCACTTGAACAATGAAATTCTAATTCTAGGATCCAAAAAGCAACAATCAAGCAGATATGAGGGAGGCTTCTTGCCTGGAAAAAATAAAAGAAATGGAGTCGCCACCCAAACAAGAAATGAACTGAAGAGTAGGTGCTGATATGACGAAAGATAAGGTGATGAAAGGATCCAAATGATGCCAAAAAATGTTGAATCTGCCAGCTCAAATGAGAAAGATGAAAGAATGATGAGGAATGAGAAGATGAATGTCGTTGAAACGCCAGGGACAGAAAAACTCTTTCCCCAGCAACAGCGCCAAAAATGTTGTCGCACAGATTGTCACAACAACGCTCAGACCAGAGGTTGTCACCCTGATCCCCGATCTTTCCGTTTAAGCCTGTCTCCCGCAGCTAAGAGGGGTAGACCCTATGGGGCAATGGATGACCAACTGTGGACCAGTTGGGTTGGGAGACACAAGGGGAAACAAGCACTTAATTGATTTTATAAGTTAATAGACCAGTGCCTTATGAAATAAATGATTAAACGATTATTTATCAAATGCTGCAGAATATGAACTCATTAGAAATCATTTACCATTAAATAACTCAAACAAAGAATAACTTTTACCAAATGCAAGATAATCGATAAATGTTCGATGGCTTAACAATTTTCCAGCAATTAAAATTCGAAAGATTAAATGCTTTAAATAACCACATAATTTTAAATGCTAACCAGTTATCAATTTCATATAGCTAATCTTCAAATGAACATCTAAGCATGTTTAACCACATAGAAATGGTAAATATTAATCCCACATCAAAATTTTAGCCTCAGCAGAAAAGATATATCGCAAACATGACAAATCCCTGAGCCAAGACTGAATCTAGCAAAATATTTCCATTTTTTTTTTGTTATATGTAAATCTAACTTTTAAACAAAATTAAATCTATTTAAAGAAATCTAAAGCTAAACAAAAACTTAAAATTTAATAAATTTAAAATTGAACTAAGCTAACGGCTAAACCCAAAAATAGAACTTGAACTTTAATCTAAAATCTAATGCTAACAAAAAGGTCCTAACATATGAATAAAAATGAAACAATATAAAATCAAAAAGCTAAATAACACTAAAATCTAAACTAAATTAAAAGAAACCTTTTATGCCTTTTATAACCTTTATATATATATATATATATATATATATATATATAATATGTTTTAAAGTATAAAAAAAAAAAAAAAAACTAAATCTAAAATCTAAAAGTAAAACTCAAACCTAAATATAAATAAATAAATAAATAACTAAACTAGATCCCAAACTATAGAACAAAACCCTAAATAAGGACTAACTTTTTTTATGTTTTTGATTTTTTTTAATTTTTTGTTTATTAAGGATTTTTTATAATTTTATATTTTTATGATTTTTGATTTATTATAAAAATAAAAATAAAACAAAACTAAATTCTAAATAAACTAAACTAAATGAATATATACAATTTAAAAAAAATGAAATCAAAAACTACAGGCTATGCTAGAATTATAACTCAAATGAAAATTAAATCTAAATTAAACCTAAAATCTACATTGACTATGCGTATCAACCTAAACCATCATATAAAAAAAATCGAAATTTATTTTCCCACGGTCTTATCATTTCACAGTTTTTTTTGCATTGTGCGTGGGCATTTTGCAGGTTTGGATGAGATGCAGATGAGTTGCGTGGGAGCTGGCTGCAGGCAGTATGACGGAGGTCCAAGAACCGTGCAACAAACAAAGGGTTAACACGCAAGAGCGTATGCGATGTGAGGGAGATGAGCACATAGGTAGAAAAGCGACGGCCAGAGAAGACAACGCAAAGGGAATGCGGGTAAATCATTTTGTAGGAAGTGAGCAGTTGCAGATTCACTTTTTGCAGATTTAGGAGCGTACAGACTACGTGGGAAGGGGCTCGTATGGCAGCAGAGGACGGGTAGATGTATGGCAGCATTGAGGAGCGATGCAGGTTGGAAACGCTGAAGGTTTTGCAAGTACAGAAGGGAGGAGTTGACAGCGGTAGCGTGCAAGTTGACAAATGACGGCAAGGATTGAGGAGATCGCTTGCATGGACAAACTTGGAGCAGTCACGTGGATGGAGGAGGAAGCTGGACAGAGGATATGCAGAGAGAGGAAGAGGTGCAGCGATTCCCTTGCAGCGCTTGTTGCTTTTAAAAAAAATTGAAAAAAATTCTCTGTAATAGTAATGAAAACCCCGACAACAATAGGCAGCAACAGATAGACAACCTGAAAACCCTCAAAATTCTTCAGAAGAGTTAGAAAAATTTAAATCAATTTGCTTCAGATTTCCCTCATGCAAAACCCTGATCAGGTTGCCTAATGGAAAACCCTGAAAATTTTTCAAAATCTGTACCTACAATCTGCGAAGAAAACGAAAAACCAGAAATAAAATGTGCAAGAAAGAAAACTGAAAAAACCCTAAATTAACTAAATAATTACAGTTATTTACAGATTAACGGCTCTAAGCAGCTAGATTTGTCAATAATCCACAATGATATTTTCAGAATTTTTAACTTAATGTGAGATACTTCAGAAAACCCTTCTTGCATTCATGAGAAAAATTCAAATGATAAGCCCGGAATTAAAACTGGTAGGGCTCTTTTAGAAAACGCAATCCGGGAGTTGGCTAGTTCAGCCAAGAACTTCCCCTAACACCCGTAAACTCAAAACTAAGACTTCTTGCACAACTTAAAATCAACCATTAACATAGAGGGAGAAAACAATAGCGAAATCCAGATCAAATGAAGATACTTGCCATTATATTTCAGAATCTAAACTATCATTCAAACCCCAGAGATCAAACAAGATACGTGTGCCTGAATCAATCTTCATCAAGCTATTATGGATGACTGAAAATAAAATTATGTAGAAAAATAAAAGATCTTACAGTGTTTCGAGAAGAGTAACACCAGCAAGATTTTTAACCCCAAAGTTTTTATTTATTGCACAAAAAATGACTACAAGAGAGCTTCTTTAGCACCAGACTCTCAAATCAAATCTGATCTCAAATGACCTGTGACACCCTATTTAAAGGAAAAATTCCCAACGGCTAGTTCGAGTGATCCATGTCAAAATGATCTCGACTGTCGATAAGGATCAAAAATCCCTTTTAATCTCATCTGTCGAATTTTTAAATGCATTTTAATATATTACAAAATTGAAATCTTGCATTTATTTTCTCAAAATTTTGACTTATTATTTAATTTTTCAAAATTTATTTATTTATTTTACTTTTTTAATTTAATTTAATTTAATTTTTATTTTTTAATTATTTTTAAATTTTATTATTATTTTATATTATTTTTATCTATTTTTAAATTTTAAATTTTTATTTTTGGATTCTCGAACTTAGCCTTTGGAAAAATCACCTAGGACCTAGGACTTATGAGGGGATTAAAACATTTTCTAACCCTCAAGACATGACTTTTACACTTTTACATCTCAAGGGGAAAACAGATTTGACGTAGACCCACAAAGACCACCCAGTTCTACAACACAACTATAATCTAGCAGATCAAGCAATTTGAAATAACCTAACCAAATAATTAGGATTATTTACAAATTACTTTTACATAGATTTGAAGCACACTAGGATTCCCTAAGATTCTAATGACAATTCATTCCGGCTTTGGGGTTAGGCCGAAGGAAAACTCTGCCGATCATGGATCGATGAGACAAAAAACCTTCTGGAACATAGACTATCACTAGAAAATTAGGTCCACTTAAGCAATTTACATACATGACTCAGATCTGCTAAGATTATTTACAATCTACACATGCAAACTAGGTTTACAACATAACATTATCAGGTTGGCCATGACTGCCGAATGGCACGGACACGTCGATCAAGCGCTATCCCTTTTGCGAAGAAAAGGGGGAGTACTGCTATGGGTAGTTGACACGTAGTGGTCAACGGGAGCTACACAGACATCATCTGGTTCAAAGTCTGAGGATGCCTCAGCCTGATCTGCAACCTCAGCCAATAACAATAGAAGTGGACCTAATGGAAGTACGAGTTTGTCGACTTGCACGACTAGTGCCTTCCATTGGTTCTTTGCCTTTCCTTGATGCCACTACTGATCCTGGTTCTGATGCCGCCACATAATCTTCTTCATCCCCCGATAAAGCCATGTTGATATCAAAATCAGCCTTAAACACAGATTCTTCAGTCTCCTCCACCCATTCTGATGTTGGATCAATATCGTCCAACCCATTGAGATCTAGATCAGGAGTTTTGCTCATCATTTGGAGCTCCGATTGGATTTATTGTTTACCCCCAAACCATGAAATCCCGAAAACCATTAGGTTTGCTGAATTTTGAGTGAAATCTAAGATTCTAGTTTCTCCATATGAAATCCAATGAGGTCGAAACCACTCTCAAACATCCTAAGTCATTTTATGGTTTCATTTTCATCCTTTTACTTTAAGAATTTAACATTACCATTAATTGCCAACATTGTTAGGGTTGAAATGTGTCTGGAAAATGAGAGGGTAGTCATGTTTTTCTTGGAGGGACTATTTTTGGAGGAAAACAACCCCAAATTTCCTTCAAAACAACTTCAAAACTCACAAAAATGCATTTTGTGGGGGTTATACTTCCCCTGGCAGTAAATTGGCCGATTTGACCACAAACCGTCCGTTTCCATCCTAAACCGGACGGTTAGGACCGGTTAGCTCCAATTTTTGGCCGAACAGGGTGTCTTACCGGGATTTTTGACCGGTTCCAACTGGTGGGCCTGCTAACCGGCCGGTTAGACAGGTAACTGGTTAGCTGGGCCGGTTTTGAATACTATGGTACTATAGACCTAGCTCACTCTTTCCGCTGAATCCCCCCACCAATATATGCCCAAAAGAGTCCATGAAAAGTAAACCAATTTACTCAACTATACCAATGAGAAATCATACCTCTGGGATAAGGAGGCCCACCTTCAAACTTACGATCATAACAGATGGGCATGGGACCACATGGATGGCTCAGGTGGCAAAGAAATGGCACATCGAGCTATCTGGTGGCTACAAGGGGCTACTGGCTGTCGACTGAGGACCATCTGGGAGAAAATTTTCTCCTATGGGTGTCACCCACAAAGTGGTGCGTAACCCGAACTTCATTGAATTTGGCCTTTTGGTTGAAGTTCATCAAATTTCAAACCTGATGATTAACTTCAGCCAACTTTGTGAGATATGTTGTCAGCATCTTCAACCCCTGGCATCCCCAAAATATATCTTGAACCAATAACAGTAAAATAGGAAGGATAACATCATAATTTTTTTCATTATAGCATGTAGACTCAAATCAATGAAGAAAACAGAAATTAATTCAAAAATATTGTTTACTAACATAAAATCTTTGTATATGAGTTACGGAATCCATCTTGGGAGATAAATTCACTTAAGCAAAGAGTCCAATTTGAGCAAAAAATCTCCATTGGTTTAATTTGGGATTTACATTGATGTCCATGAATAAATATTTTTTCATTGGAATTTTCATATTTTATGTAATTTTAAGTAAATCGGTTCATAAACTATAAACCGGTTTTAGGTTCATTCAAATCCAACCCAAGTCCAGTCAGAAAGTTCCCATTTCAAATCAGACTTACATATATAATAGAGATTTAACATATAAATGATATAATAAAGAGTTATAGTAATTAATTCAGAATTTAATGGTTAGGTATTTGGGACTTACATAATGTATAATTCTTCTCTTACTATGTAAGGAGACATTGCATTATCTAATAATATGAATGAATCCACCTTTTCTCATTCTAAGTGTGTTCTGTCTACACTTGTATGTGTAAAAACCACATTAATCATGGCCTCTCCATATATATTTGTTGTTTCTCTATCAATGCTCTACTTGTCTTAGCTTAAAGCTTTCACTCAGTTTTTCTTAAGCTTAGAGAAGTAATTTATTTTACTTTCTGCATCTTGTTTTTATTTAAGATCCACTTTACACACTCCCACCATGTATTGACAGTATTACACTCAAGAGTTCCATTGACCTACTTTTGTGGTCATTTGTTGAACATTAATAAAATTATTTTATCTTATCTTTTGAAAATGTAGAGACATTACAGTAGGCAAATATTATTGATAATGGAAGAATGGATTATGATATATAAGAGGTAGGAGTTTTTGTTGTGCTAAATGAAAAAAGACGAATACAATTTTTGTGTGAACTTAGAAGCAATGGAAAACAAAAACAAAATGGTGCAAACGTTGGTTTTCAAGATAAGACAAGTAAGAATGGATAATTTTTCTAATGAGATTGAGTGCTTTACACTCTACTAGTCATTGGCAATTCATAGAATTTTATAAATGAAGTTCTCTATGCATGAGTATATTGTTTTTAATTCCTGCATACATTCTTACATATTTAGGGCATAAAAATTCATACAGATGTTTGCCAAGTTGGGCTTAGATCCAACAGAGCACATGTTTTGGAAAAAATACTCGGGCAAGGACAGGTCATTAACTTGCTCTTGGGATGTTCATCCATGATTATCTTTCGTCTCATTTAATCTTGTGGAATCATTTGCACCACTGCTGGAGAAAGTGAAGTATCTGATGCAATTGAATGCTATCCTGACTCCTAATTTGTAAAGGGGCATGGTAACTAGCTTAGAATAAAGTCAACATCCATCAACTTATTTCCTATTCACTAACCACAATTTGCATCACATTAGTCTCAATAAATCAATGGTTGTAGGTTATCTGACTAAATTATTAAAAGAATTTCTTATCATTAGAAAGATAAGATCAAATTCAAGTATCCATGCATTACTGGCCAACAGACATGTTTTCCTCCAGCTCAAACTAGAATATTTGAATCCTCTTGTTGACAACCAAAATCTATCATAAAAAGGTAACAAATGAAAATGGAAAAAGGGAAATTCTAAATTTGAAGGATGAAAGGTATGCAGAAATTGCCTGTCGTTCCCGAGGAGCCAGGACTTCCAAAACTGCTGCCAACTCCATCTTCAATTCATTATCCATTGCAGCCTACAGGTACAGGAATTTGATCAGTTATGTTACCAAACAGGATTGTTGTTCATTAGAGAAGGCTGAACCTTAAATTGATACAGAGTTCAAGTAGAAAAATCAAATCTCAGTGAGTTATACAATTAGTTCTATCTGCACTATGATCAACCTTTGACAGATGTCATGTATGTGCTGATATTTGACTTTGGTAGAATCAACTAGAACCATATAAACCCTTATCACCTAAGCTTCTATCCAACTGTCTAAATTTGCAGTTAAGCATTTTCTTGTACTTCCTCGATCAGGCTTTAGCCTTTTACTCAACTCCATGGTGCCAATTTGATGGAACTACCAGCACTGGATTTTTAAGTTGGAAAGCTAGACCTATACAATTTTTCATGAAGTTTTAAAGTTCTAAAGGTTAGATTGTTCTCTATGGTAGATAATTGCATTTTTCAAACTTTTCACATTGCATTCGCCCCATATCATCATAAGCAATTATATAGAAAGAACCTTAACATTAAAAATGCAACAGAATAATAAGGAACATTAGAAGAAAAGCATACACAATAGAAACACTAGGATTTTTGGTCAGGGACCAGGGCAAAAGCCCACAAGGGGTAAAACCCATAATCAATTCTTCTTCTTCTTAAATATTCATCAAATGTTCGGAAGAGATACAATACAATAGTACAATTATACTGAGACACAAGTCTTTCAATGTCAATCACATTAGGCCACCAAGGGACTATTACCCACTATCTCTGGGTAGTATGTGTAGGAGAAAAATTTTCTGCTAGATGATCCTCAGCCGGCAGCCAGCAACTGACAAATAGCTCGATGTGCCATTATCTCTGCCACTTGAGCCATTGATGTGTTCCCTAAACCATTTGTTATGATCGTATGTTTGAAGGAGGGCCTCCCGATCCTGAAGGTATGGCTTTTCATTGGTGTGATTCAGTGTTTTTGTTTACATTTCATGGACACTTTTGGGCAGGGATTGGTGGAGGCATTCGGCAGAAAGAGTGGGCTAGGTATGTACTCTTGTCTCCTTTGCCCAATTTGGTGGCTAGACTTGTATCTTAGTCCCGTGGGAGCTCCTTTACTGGCAGCTAGCTTTAGGGCTGGCACTACATGGCAAATCCCAATTTTGGTTGCGTTATCTCGTTGCCCGACACCATATACATCACTCCCCTCCACTCATTTTAGCCCCTATTTATCTCTTTTCCCATCCGGTTCCACATGTGTCCGCTGGGTCCACATAGGGTTAGCCTCCCCCTCCTCTTGTCCACACCTTTGGTTGGGCCTTGAATGATGCCCCAAAGATGGATGTAGCTAAAATGAAATAAAGAGCATAAATTGGCTACTCTCAATAGGAAATGTACCACAAAATGAAAAAGATGGCCGAGACATACAAATTTAGCATGTGGACTAAAACCAAACATGAGCTCTCCCCCTTATCTATGGTCATCACCATGGTTCCTATGGGCCCTAGAGGAGCCCCCTCCACATTAAGGAACCCATGTTTGTCCCGACCCTTGGTGGGCAATGAAATGCCCCACCTTAAATGGGGTATCTACTATTATATCCTATACATCATGCTCTCATCCCCTGAAGCCCCGAGCAATTATGAAGTAAAATCAATCAAAGGAAAAAGGCATATGAAAAAGGGTGGAAAAACAAAGGTTGGGGTAACTCATGTACCATGATTCGCTTCCACTTACATTCATATACCTAAGTGTGGGCTTCCCTCATCATAGCTACTCTTGTACCATGATATGTGGCCCGGAGTATTTCCCTAATCCTGACTCCGTTCCATCACTATATCACATACCATTTACCACTTATTGAGCTTAGAGACACTTTGTACATGCCAAAGCTCACTATGGAAGAGCATGCCACCATGAAGTGCCCCATTGATTCCATGATTTGTAAGATACTTTACTTGATTATTTTAATGATTTGTTGTATTGGAGGGCAAAGGAATGCATCGAATCTTATTCAAGATTGCAGGTGGGTCTCCATTTGGGGCTTGGTCTTCCTATACGGGGTCCAGGCTCTCTAGAGGGCCACATTGGCACTTGTAGGGTGAGCATTCATGATAGTTTTTGCAGCATCGAAGGTGTTTTGGTCTTGAAACTTTGTGGAGAGGCTAAAACACGGGAGTTTGGAAATAACACCTAGAAGTGCCCCAACCTTGATTTTTCCACCCTTTTTTATATGCCTTTTGCCTTTTTATGATTTTCTTTGATTAACTGCTCGAGGCTCAAGGGGTTAGAGCATGATGTATAAGATGTAGCCGTGAATTCCCCATTTATGGTGGAGCAGTTCCATAGTTTTAAAACTCCGACTCCGACTCCGACTCGGCCGAGCAATGACTTCGACTCCGACTCCGAAACGGTAATGACTCGGCCGGCTCATTTTCAATGACTCGGTCGTTGTAAAAAATACATTAAATATTTAGTTTTTTTATAAAAAAACATAAATTTGAAGATTTTAAACATAATTTTAAAGATTTTCATTCATGTTTCCAAACACACAACATTATAATATAGATGGAAGACAACATATGATCAAAACCTAGCCGGAGTCAGAGTCGGAGTCGGAGTTTTAAAACTATGCCTACAACTGGAGTCCTTGGCACATACATTGGATAATTCGTTAAGAGGTATGGGAAAAAATTATTGGATTTTCAAAAGATTTTTATTGTCAGGTCCAAGCAATTGTATATTTGCATTCACTGGATATCTCATGCCATACATAAGTCAAATTCATGGTTGGAATTGCTTAAACTAATGAGAATGTTGTAATCTGAGCACTTCACTTGAATTGAATGCATGTTTTGTTGTAACAAATCAATTCATATTACATTTATACGTATTGATTTGTTTGATGGAGTGGATCAAAACTAGAAGATGGAGACAAACATATTAAGAACATGAGCTTGATAGGCAATGTTGGGATGACCTAGAATATATGATGGCCTTTAATCAACCTGTTGCCTTTTGAATATTCAAGAAGAACGGTATTCTTCACAAGAGGTTCTGCTTCTCCTTTGCATATTGAAACCTATGTTTTGGATCCTTAGTGGTATGAAGATAGGATAGAGCAAAAAAGGCCCAATCACACCCTGTTGTTGTTAGATGACACATGGATACAGGGCTAATAGGAAGTTCCTCTAATAATTTTGTAATGATATTATATTTATAAATATAATTGAGCCAAATCCTTGCGACTGGGATTTTAAGGCCCTGAATTCCATTAGATGCATTGAGAATTTGAGAGTGCTAGCAATGACAAAGTCTGCTGCAAATTTGCAAGTTTCACATCTTCATGCTGATGGACATTCAACGACAAATTTTTTGTGTATGTTGGATGGATTGCAGTATCCTTGTTGGTATAATTACTGGCATATATATAAGGCTCATATGATATTTCAATTCTAAGAGCCCATGTTGAAGCATGTTCTTTCCAGCAGGGATGGTTGACTTTGACAAATTGCTAGGGAATCTCTCAAAAAATCTGCGTTGATTCTTCAATGGAGACATCACATGTAGGAATACCGTTTCTTGTGACTCGGCAGAGTCATAACGGAAACAGTCCGTTTCGGCCGAGTCAGCCATGACTCGGCCGAGTCATTCAATGACTCGGCGAGTCATGGCTGACTCGGCCGTCCGAACCGAATCACACACCGTTTCATTGTGGAGGCCTCTGACCCGGATCAACCCGACCGAGTCAATGTTGACTCAGTCGTTTTTTAAAACACTGGGCAGTTCATTGCCCACCAGATGTTGGGACAATCATGGGTTCCTATATGATAAAGAAGGCTCATAGAACCTATAGCAACCAAGGTGATGGTTATGATGATGGGGTAGAGCTCATGTATTGGCTTTTGCCCATGTGCTAAATGTATTTGTCCCAGCCATCTTTTGCATTTTGTGGTACATTTTCCTGTTGAATGTGGCCATATATGCTTTTATCTTTCTTTTCAACTGCATCAACCTTTGGGCTTCATTCTAGGCCATGACCCAAGGTGTGGGCAAGGGGAAGGGGAAAGCTAACCCTATGTGGACCTAATGTTGGAATGTGGACCCAGGCAGGAAAAATGATGAACAGGGTATTAATGGATGGAAAGAGGGTAATATAAACAGATAAGGGAGCGGGACCACGCAACCAAAATCGAGGTTTCCCATGAAATACCATCCCTGGAACCAAATGGTCACTAAAAAAGATCCCACAGGACTAGAATCCAAAGTTAATTCCTAAGATGGGTCTAGGGGATAGAAACACAAACCTAGCCCATTCTTTCCACTGAATCCCCCCATTAATCCATGCCCAAAAGTGTCCATGATAAGCAAACTACAATACTCAATTTCCAAATGACAAGGCATACCTTTAGATTCGAGAGGCCTACCTTCAAACATACGATCATGGAAGATGGGCGAGAAACCACATGGCTAGCTCAAGTGGCAGAGAAAATGGCATAATGAGCTAGCTAGTGGTTGTAAGGGGTTGCTAGCTGCCGACTGAGGACCATATTGGAGAAAAAAATTCTCCTAGGGATATTACCCACAAAATGGTGGGTAACATCTGGCTCCAACTGGGACGTGATCTCTCGAACAAGTGGGTGAAGCTACTCGAACGAGAGGTCACGAGAACTCCAACAATCTCTTGGTTAATGTAGACCTATCACCTGCACATACAATAGATGGAAAAACACGTGGCAGCATGCTTTCACAGTGTCTCATGATCGCACATGCTAATATGTTACACTATAAAATCAACAGAAAATAAAATATGCATCTATCTACCATGAGGAAAATCATATGATGTTATTTCTAATGCAGAAATCAGCATGCAATGCATCCTAGTCTACCATGAATGTGATGCATTGTCAATTCTCAAGGAAGGAGGTGATACGACTTAATTTGACCGGCTCGGGCCAAAGTTCGTCGTTAAGTTTAGCAATGTAGTAATAGTCATCCCCAACCCTTCCATGAATCCTGAAAGGTATGGGATCCTTATCTACCAAGAACAAATCCCCAACCTTATATTATTTCTTAGGCTTCCACCTTTTGCTTGTTTGAGAGATTGGTCGCGTGAGGATTCAGATTTCCTGGGTAGGGAGGATATGGGAAGGTTTCTCGGCCTCGCATGTCTCACAGTATGGTCCAGGGTTGATCACATGTAGTGAATAAGCAGGCTCCCTATAAAGGATAAACGGGGTGCCATCGGATTGTGGGATGGTTGCGTATGATAGGTCCATTTGAACATCCCCCCCAAATGGTAGCTTCCCATTTCCAGGATAACAACATCCCCCACAGATCAGGTATATCAATAACAATAACATCCATGAGGAGGGATATATCGGGATTCCTAGCTAAAGAGTCCTTAAGATCTTTGATGATGCCTTCCACTTCCACGTGTTTGGAATTAAAACCACACACCCTTTTATATGGCTGAGTGATGCTGAGACCCAATTGCTTCATTTCAGTTAAAGGCATGATATTGGCGGAAGCACCTGAGTCTAACATACAATTGTGTAAAAAGAAGTCATTGATAGCCAAAGTAAGCAAGAAAGGTTCGTGCCCGGGGTTTCAGTCAGGAATATGAATGTTTTGCAATTATTCAACTCTTCATCTTGAATCCCCAGAGACTTCTTAAGTTGTTGTTGTTGCTTAGGAAGCTTAGCAATCTCCTTTAGGGGGACATGTATAGTCATCTTCCCTATGACAACCCCTATGTCGATGTCAAGTTTAATTTCCTTTCCCCTTTTCCTTCTTCCTATATTCTTTTCTAGGAGGATCCTTTTTTGGATTGACCTTTGTTGGGGGATCCTTCATAGGAGGAACTTTGGGGATGGATTCTTTAGGAGGGGCTTTCTTAAGTGATGGATCTTCCTTGGGTGATTCCTTAGGAGGTGAGGGGTCTTTGTCCATTTCCTTTTGGGAATATTGGACCCCTTTGAATCTTCCCTAGCTATCAGAATTAAGAATGGATTCTTCCTTTTCTTCCTTAAGGGTGACCTCACTAATGGGAGGACGTGTGTATGATCCTCCTAGCAAAATGTTGAAGATGTCAAATTCCACAAGATTGCCTTGCTCATCCCTTTGTTCATCCTCTCTTTCATCCCCTTCACTTTCCTCATTGTCAAATGAAGAATTCAGCTCAACAACATTAGTTGGAGCCAATGTGTTTGGGATTTGAGAAGAGCTCGACCTATCTTCTTCACTTTGTTTTTTGGGAAAAGGCTTTCCTTTAGGGATGTAACTCAATTTTTGGGCCCTTTCTGAGGCGGTGACTTTGTTCATGATAACTCTGTCACGTGCATTGGCTTCTTTGGTGAACCTTTCCACCTTTTTGAGAATGGCAAGGAGAGTTTCTTCGTGTTGATCTTTGGACTTCTCCTTCTTGGTTTCAAAATTGACTCTAGGGTGATCATTGATGTCAACCTTTGAAATTTGCAAGTTTTCTTCAACTTCCATTGCTATTTCTTTAGCCTTGGCCAAAGTGGACGGTTTCTTATCCCTCAATACATAGGTGAGGTGGCCACCTATGACTTTTATGAATTCGTCAAGGATGTTGGCTTTAGATGGCTTCAAATGATCAAGTATATATTTGACTACCCTATCAAACTTTTGAATGAACTCTTGCACATCTTCCCTTCCCTTGGTTATTTTGTAAAACTTTCCAATGTTGAAGGTCCCTTGGGTATTGCATGACCACCTTTTGATGAATAGCTCATCAAATTCATCGGAGTCCTTTATGTATCCAGGGGAAAGGCTAAGATACCAATCTCTCGCTTGTCCCTCAAGTAATAAGGCAAAAAGAATCATGATCCTATCTTCATCAAATATCATTCTAGGGGACATTTGCCAGTAAAATTCTTCAATAAAACCATGGGCAGTCCAAGTAACATCCTCTTTGAATCTGGGCAACCATCGATTAAATTTTTCAGGTAATGGCCTAGGGTTATTACTCAATTTCAAAGGGGCAAAGACACTAACCAATTGTCTTTCACTTTTGGTCATCTTGGGTTGATACCTTTCAGAGTTGGTAGATGCCATCTTTGGAGATGTATCACTGACCTTCTTGAATTCAGGGAAAAGGGAGGTTCCAACAGGTGACAGAGTTTGCTTTCCCCTATTTGTAGCAGCCCTAGTTAAAGGACGAGCTTTGTCGCCTTCAACTAAACTAGGGGATTGGACAATGAGTGGAGTCGCCAGAGGAATATTTTATAATTGTCGTTAAAGAATCAATTCCTCAATGATTCATTGAGGAGGTAGACCTGCTCCCTCCCCGGCAACGACACCAAAATGTTACCACTCAAACTAGTAGGGGACCTAAGGGGGATCCCTAGAGGGCAAATGCTAGACCAAGGGCAACAAATGGAGACTTAGCCCACTGTCACCTCAGCTAAGGCTCCCTTCTATTTACGGACTTTCACTGATGGGAGGAGACCTGGTATGTATGGAGTCACCAATGAAGGATAAGTCAATGGATATGAGTGACCCTTTCCTAGAAGAGTTTGAAGGATGGAGCTTACTTGCTTTCTAAGCAAGGTACTATGTATTCTTGGGAAAGGAAGAAAGGATTTGAGGGTTAGCTTTATGGGATAAGACTTATGAAGGAGTTCCCCAATCCCTAAAATCCTTGTTAGAATTGGTATCCCGGATGGTTCTTAAAGAATGATCTTTCAAAGGAGCGGGACCACACGTGGCCAAGTTGACATAGTCTAGGTTATGAGGAAAGAATGTAGCAACCAATGATATTCTTACCCTAGACAAGGTGGGGAAAGGATCAAAGAAAGTATTTTCACTTGAAGATGTTGTTTTGACCCTATGAGGTACTAGCCTTGGGGATGGCAAGGCAAGTTTTGATCCCAGATCTAGGGTTGGGCTTTTCTCCCAACTCCACCGTCGGAATGGCTTCAAAATTAGAGGAGAGCTAGGGGTAAGGCATGCGCAGGAGACCCTAGGAGATCAAGTTTCTTTTATAGTTGGATTGTCGGGAAATTGATGCCCTAGGTACCCCAACTTGGCTAGACCTCGAAGGAGGTGAAAGAATATGATTTTTAGTGACCACCCTTGGTAGATCAATGCCTTAATCTTTGGGAGAATGGAGTCTATGATGAATATGAGTAGGATTTCTTGGTTCCCAGTCAAGAAGGCCCCAAGATCACTTTGCTTACTTTCTAGGTCAAGAAGAAGCAACCTTGCATCTTTTATACTTCGATGTGCAAAAGGAATGACTTATCAAGGTCAAATTCTTTGATAGAATTACCCCTAGGAGATTTCGCTCATCTTACATGACCCATACATTGAGAGATGCTATAATAGAGACAAATTCCACAAGTTAAGCAATAAATGCAAGCTGCAATTAGCCCTAGAACAACGAAAATCCCAATCCAACGTATATGGGAAAAGTAAACAAGAATAACATCAGAAAGCATGTACTTACATGTAACAGAGTATATCCAACCATTCACATTTGACAAGAGAGAAGCTCCAAGAGAAGATAGACCAATATCCACACATCAAAACTCATCCATAAAGCTCCAATTCATTGTCTAGAAAAAGTGAGAAAATCTCAGGAGATATAAGAGATCCAAACCAAAGTGATGATGAGCAAATGAGCTCATCTCACTTGTATTTATACAAAACTTAGGAGTTCGAAGTAGCCTCCTTAGTCTACATAAGCCCCAAAGATAAAATAATGTTCTAATAATTCAACTTTTGGTGACAATCCCACCATACTAGCTCATAAATGAAAAAGTAAGCCTCTCAAGAGGTCAAATAATAATGTATGCATGTCGTAGGGCCCTCTAAGAGACCTCATGAGGTCCATGGCTGCCACAATGAAGAATAGGACCCTCAAAAGCAGTGGACAAGGGGTTGGCCCCTTGTAATAACCTGTGGTGCTCCAAATGACATGTGGGAGCACACGAGTGTCCTCACGGGTCTCCAAACAAATCGAATATGCCTATAGATCGCCTACAAGGGTTAGGATGATGGTGTAGGTGATGCCACATCATCGTTCAAGTCCTGGATCATCTACCAAGTGTATGGTGTAGATCTGGGGCCAGTTGGGCATGATGGATCAAGTGCATGCTCCTTGTCTAATAAGTGAACCACGAGCAATCTCTGAATAGCTATGGGGATCCATTGAGTGCAATCTATTGTTGTTGTTAAGTTTAGGTATGTTCTATGCTAGAGCAATTTATTTAAATTTTCACAGTTAGCAATCACATCAGCATTACGATAAACTGCAGATAGAACATAAATACAAAACGCAGAAGACAAGCCAAGACAAGAGGACACAAGATATGGCGCGAGCCAGGGACAAACCCCACAATGTGTGGGGAAACCCTTTGATCC